>BLSH010506497.1:292212-310352 GCA_018402905.1 Glandirana rugosa | reverse complement strand
TTTACACTAAAATGAAAAAAAAAAAAAAAAAAAAAAAAAAATTGAAAAAAATGACAGCCCAAAAAAAAAAAATGGGCCCTAGAAAAGAACCTTCCTTGCATGATCATATATATGCTGGGCTCAGCGAAACAAAGGGGCAAAACTTTCCGGTACACTCAGTAATATCTGAGACGATCGGGAAGGAATGGTTGGATCCTGAAAGGAAACTTTTTCTTTCTAAAGCACATAAAAGGCGTTTTATCCGAAGATGATCTGGCAGAAGTGTGGAATAAAGTGCCAAAACTAGATGCGGCTTTTTCACAGGTGTCAAGATCAACGGATTTAGCTTTTGAAGACATGGGGATCCTAAAGGAGCCCATGGATAAAAAAATGGATCTCTTACTCAAGGGTTGGCAGGCCATTACGGGAAACCTTGCTATGGCAACAACCTGTGTGGCAAGAAACATGGAATACTGGCTTAACCAGCTTAAAGCACACATTATGGCGGATTCATCCAAACAGGAGATCCTTGACTCTTTTGGCACCCTCTCAAATGCAATGGCTTGTATCGCAGATGCCTCTGCAGAGTCTATTAAGCCTCGTACACACGGGACGACGATCGTACGTACGATCGTCGCAAATCGTATGTTGCATAATGTAACTTGCATACTGACTGCACTATACGATCGTACAAGCACAGAAAGAACGTTCAGGTGCATGTAATTAGCATCCGGCCGTTCCTGACTTCGGAACATGTGTGTTTTGCACAATACAACTTGTTGTACCAACTGCTCTGTACACACAATACAACGGTCGTATGAGCGCTTGTTGGTACCATCAAGTTTTCTAGTTTGCTCATATAACTCCCTTGTACGACCGTCGTATGTTCGGCCATTCTAATCGCGCATATGAACAATCGATATTGCATACAACGGTCGCTAGTACGACCTGTTGTATATGATCGTCATCCCTTGTGTACGAGGCATTCGATTAACAGCAAGATCAGCTTCGTTATCTAATTCAGCCAGAAGGGCGCTCTGGTTAAAAACTTGGCCAGGGGATGTTGCTTCCAAAAGCAGGCTCTGTGGAGTTCCCTTTACAGGAGACTTGTTATTTGGTCCAGAATTGGACTCCTTTTTGTCTGCAGTCCTATCCAAAATAGAGTCATTCCCAGTAAAGAAGAAGAAGCAGCCTCCTAAGCGCTTTTTTCTACCTCAAAAGCCTCAGGAGCGGGAGGTCAGACCCCAAACAAGAAAAAGGAATTGGGGTTCACAAAAAGCAAAAGCTAAAGGAGGACTCCTATTCAATCCTCCACAAACCAGCAAGTCTCAATGACTCGGCAGTCCCCGTGAGAGGAAGACTGCGGGAGTTTCTCCCACAATGGGGAAGGGTAACGTCCAGTCAATTTATCTTAAAAATAGTATCCCAAGGGTACAGGAGAGAATTCTCATATCCTCCCCAGAAAGGTTTCTTGTCACAAATCTTCCAAGAGACCATACCAAAGCCCTGGCTATGAAGACCCTTCTAAAGGATCTGATGAAACAAAGGGTGGTAGTTCAAGTGGCACCAGTAGAATGTCAGCAGGGTTACTACTCGTATGTCTTTCTGGTAAGGAAGCTGTCAGGGAGTTTTCGGCTGATCCTCAATTTAAAACTCTTGAACAAGTCATTTCTATACAAACATTTTCGTATGGACTCGATTTTTTACAGTAAGGAATCTACTGATGCAGAATTGTTTCATGGCGTCAATAGATCTGAGAGATGTATATATGCATATACCCATCAACAGTCAGTCAGAGGTTTCTCAGACGGGCAGTGAATTTTGGGGGGGCAGATTCTCCACTTGCAATTCCAAGCTCTCCCTTTTCAGCCTATCCTCAGCCCCGAGGATATTCACAAAGTGATGGCAGAGGCACTCGCTCCATTGAGGCTACAGGTAATAGAAATAATACATTACTTATATGACCTTCTTCTGTTTGCATTCTCGAGGGAAAGACTGCAGGAGAATCTGGTCAAAGCTTGCAATCACCTGGAATGGTTGGGTTGGATTTTGAATCTACAAAAGTCAAGCCTAACGCCAGCACAGGAGGTGCAATTTCTGGGATACAGAATTTGTTCTATCAGAGCTATCATGTCCGCTCTAGGTGTCCTGACTTCAGCAATACCTGCCATACAGTGGGCGAAGCTTCATTTCAAACCTCTACAGACTTTTCATTTGCAGGTTTGGGATCACAGGCCAGACTTCCTTTAGAGGAAGTAAAAATCCGAACCAGAGTGAAGAGAACTCTATGGTGGTGGAAAAAGCAGTCGGTACTATCAAAAGGCCATCTGTGGTCATTTCCAATAGAAAGGAGAATTACAAAAGACGCCAGTGCTTGGGGCTGGGGTGCCCATTGGGAAATAAATCTAGCCCAGGGGCAGTGGACTCAGGAGGATGCCTTAAACTCCTCCAACTGGAGGGAACTGAGAGCTGTCTTTATGGCTCTGAGCTCCTTTTCCCAAGATATCCAAGGTTGCCATGTTCAAATCCTATCGGACAGTGCCACAGCCTTGGCATACATAAACAGGCAAGGGGGGACAAGAAGCAAACCCTAGCCAGGGAGATGCTGGAATGGGCAGAGAACCATTTAATGTCCTTATGAGCAGTCCACCTAAAAGGGACATTGAACGAGGTAGCAGACTTTCTATCCAGACAGATGGTTTGCGAAGCACACTGGGCGTTGAGTCAAGAAGTGTTTGCCTTAATCACAAAGAAATGGGGTAATCCCCAGGTAGATCTGTTTGCATCCAGAGAAAACATGAAGCTGCCTCGGTTCTACTCTCTTCACCAACAAGACAGAGCCATAGCAGTGGATGCTCTTGCACACCCATGGAATTTTCAGTTGGGCTATGCCTTCCCTCCTTTTCAGATGATTCCAAGAGTATCAAGAAAGATACAGGAGGAGAAGGCCATGGTGATTCTAATCACACCCTTCTGCCCAAAAAGGGCTTGGTTTTCCACGATACTCCGCTTAGCAGTAAAACCGTGGTGGCATCTTCTGCTCAGGAAGGATCTGCTGTGGCAGGACCCAGTAAACTTTCCAGATGTGGCCAAGTTAGCACTAACCACGTGGTATCTGAAGAGCAGTTGTTGAGAAAGAAAGGTTTATCAAGGGCATTAATAACCACTCTGCTCTTCAGCAGAAAAGAAGTTACAAGAGCTATTTATGCAAAGGCCTTGAAGGTATTTTGCTCATGGTGTCACTCAGAAGGAAGACCATTAGATGGGTTATCATATATTTTGGAACCTTTGCAGGCTGGCGCCGACAAGGGGTTAGCAATTAGTACCCTAAAGGTGCAGGTTGCAGCTTTGGGGGTCTTTTTGGAAATATCTGTTGCCTCAGAAGCGCTAGTGATCAGATTTTTCAAAGCTGTGACCTGAGCCAGGCCCGTAAGAATAACAAATTTTCCAAAATGGCATCTTTCGGTAGTTCTTCAAGCATTAGCAAAAGAACCATTTGAACCATTAGAGTCTATATCCCTAAGGGATTTGACGTTGAATACATTATTTCTGATAGCCATTACTTCGGCTCGAAGAGTGAGTGAGCTCCATGCTCTCTCAGTAAGAGAGCCCTTTTTGTCCATATTTCCAGATAGGGTAGTTCTTGGTACAGACCTGAAGTTTTTGCAAAAGATGGCATCAGTTAAAAATCATTCTCAAGAAATCATTTTGCCTACCTTCTGTTCTAATCCCACAGGAGAAAAAGAGAAAATGTTTTATAATCTAGACGTGAGAAGCCACCTAGAGATAACCAGGAGTTTCAGACTCGCTTTTTGTCCTCTTCGCTGGTGCTTGAAAGGGCCACCAGGCTTCTAAAGGATCATTAGCCAGATGGCTCAGATTAGAAATTCTGGAAGCATATTCCCAGATGAAATTCTGTCCCCCAGAGGGGATAAGAGCCCATTCTACTAGAGCTCTAGCGACCACGTGGGCAGAAAAGGCTGGTGCTTCTCCAGAGCAAATTTGCAAAGCGGCCAAGTGGTCACTTTTTTTATGTTTGCCCGTCATTACAGGCTGGACCTTTTGACAGCAGGCGATCAGCCCTTTGGCAGAAAGGTCCTGCAAGCTGTGGTCCCGCCCTAAAGGGGTAAGTCTCGGTTATGAATCAGTGGGGTACTGCGCAGTCAGTACCAAATAGTAAAACTGGTGAAGAAAATCAAACCTCAATAATAAAAATGCTCATAAAAATGAATAAAAAAATCACCATACATGTACTCCTACAGAGTAAATATCATAAGATAAATCAGTGAATGGTGCAAAATTATCCGTACCCTAACTTGCAGTCAGACATACAGTGGTGAAATTGAAAATCCAAAAAGCAAAAAAACCTTGTGTAAAAATAAAGTTCAACTTATAAGCACCAGATGGTGCTGTGATGCAACAAAAGTGCTCTAGTGACTTCACGCAGTGCTAGGCAATACTATTATAAACCACAGTTCCAATCGCAGCTAGCAAGTGATGAGATGTGTCAAATGGACTTGTAGATAGTGCATCCACACACGTGCATAAACTAGTGTTGTAGGAGTCAGTCTGGCCAGCAACACTTTGCGTTTCCAGATGGGCTCCTGTGCCAATATTATCCACACCCGTGCTCTCAGAACTCGTACCTTCATTAGGTGTACAATACACCTTATACTGCAAATCCTCCAGCACCAGCAACTGGTCCCGTTAATCCACATCCTCCAATCTCCTCCTTCCACTCCTGCCAGGTCACCGTCATATACGGACAGTATATGTAGAAGGAAATTTCTCCTCATGCATAAGAACAAAGAGACATACTCCCATAGTGTAGCAGCTTAGATTCAACCATTTATTAAATACTAAAAAGCGGCTGCTTACAATAAAACAATAGAATCATGCATAAAACAGCGGCGTTTCAGCCTCTCACTCGACTTCCGGTATCAGGTCAGCTCCGGCCACGTCCTACGCGTAACGTCACGGTCACGTGACTTCATCAGTGACCGTGACGTAACGCGTAGGACGTGGCCGGAGCTGACCTGATACCGGAAGTCGAATGAGAGGCAGAAACGCCGCTGTTTTATGCATGATACTATTGTTTTATTGTAAGCAGCCACTTTTTAGTATTTAATAAATGGTTGAATCTAAGCTGCTACACTATGGGAGTATGTTTCTGTGTTCTTATGCATGAGGAGAAATTACCTTCTACATATACTGTCCGTATATGATGGTGACCTGGCAGGAGTGGAAGGAGGAGATTGGAGGACGTGGATTAACGGGACCAGTTGCTGGTGCTGGAGGATTTGCAGTATAAAGTGTATTGTACACCTAATGAAGGTACGAGTTCTGAGAGCACAGGTGTGGATAATATTGGCACAGGAGCCCATCTGGAAACGCACAGTGTTGCTGGCCAGACTGACTCCTACAACACTAGTTTATGCACGTGTGTGGATGCACTATCTACAAGTCCATTTGACACATCTCATCACTTGCTAGCTGCGATTGAAACTGTGGTTTATAATAGTATTGCCTAGCACTGCGTGAAGTCACTAGAGCACTTTTGTTGCATCACAGCACCATCTGGTGCTTATAAGTTGAACTTTATTTTTACACAAGGTTTTTTTGCTTTTTGGATTTTCAATTTCACCACTGTATGTCTGACTGCAAGTTAGGGTACGGATAATTTTGCACCATTCACTGATTTATCTTATGATATTTACTCTGTAGGAGTACATGTATGGGGATTTTTTATTCATTTTTATGAGCATTTTTATTATTGAGGTATGATTTTCTTCACCAGTTTTACTATTTGGTACTGACTGCGCAGTACCCCACTGATTCATCACCTATTTATCACTGTGTAACATAAATAGGTATTGCAGCAGTCGGAATATTAATTTATTTATTTATTTATTCATTGATGTATTTTCACTATTTATTTATTTATTCATTGATGTATTTTTACTATTGACACATATTGACACATATGGTTTGGAGGGATTGATGCACAGTAGAGGGTTGACATTTCAGTGTTTCAGCTCACATACATATATATATGTTTAGTAGCGCAGAAGATTTCACATATCGTAAGTCTCGGTTATCCTCTCGGTGCTGTCCTGAAAGACGATTAGGGAAAATTCAAGTTAGACTTACCAGTAACTTGTTTTCCAGGAGTCTTTCAGGACAGTAGCAACCCTGCCCTTTTTTATGTTTATGCATATGTATTACTGTGACTAACGGGGTTGTGCTATGTGTTCCAGTATGGCCAGAGGTACTCTACTACGATTGACAGGTGGTGGAGGGAGCCTCCTTTTAAATTATGGTGGAAGGAGTTTCCTTGGAAGGAGGAGGAGCCACTATCTCTCAGGGTGCTGTCCTGAAAGACTCCTAGAAAACAAGTTACCAGTAAGTCTAACTTGAATTTTTAGGAGGGGAGATGAGAGTTATGTAGCCCAATGCAATTTTCAGCCATTCATTCTAATGGTACAATTGTTATTTCCCCCAAATAAATCCTTTTCATGTTGAGATGAAATGTATTTTTCTCTCAAAGAAATTGTCCTTGCAACAATGTTGCAATTTTGATAATCTTTTTTGTTTTTAAGAATGCTAGAATAATCTTTTCATGTTTTGGTAAAATGTTTTTTTCTCTGTCACTTTCACTTGATATCTATCTAACAAAAATATTTCCCCAAACTCACACAGGTGTCTTTACAAACCACAAACAATACCACTGCTTATGGAAATTTAAAATGAGTCCCTTTTTATTCTTTCCAAATGATCCTAATTTGAGCCCAAAAATGTGATATGTGTACCAACATCCGAAATAAAAATGTAATTACCAAAAATCAGAAGATAACATTACTATTCTACACTCACGCAGCAAGAACCACCAAAAACCACAGAATAAATCAAGAATAATTCCTGACTAATGTAATTCCTATATATTCCTAGAAATGCAGTATCTGTATTTATGTGTAGAAGGACTTGACATGCAGTAGCTCTGTGGTTTAAAAGGTATGAATTCTGTCTACCATTGCAGACGGCCTGATTTCGATTCCCAAGCACATCACTTCATGTAAAGATGTTGTTTGTCCTCTCAATGTTGTTAAACATATCTCCTGACTCAGGGCCTTACCTAAATTATGTCTAAATGTAGTGTTTATGTGTAGGAGGGTTCCACCACCATTGCAAATCTTGGCAGATACACTAGCTAGGCAAAAGTATCGGGACACCTGCCTTTACATGTGCATGAACTTTAATGGCATCCCAGTCTTAGTCCGTAGAGTTTAATATTGATTTGGCCCACACTTTGCAGCTATAACAGCTTCAACTCTTCTGGGAAGGCTGTGCATACGGTTTAGGAGTGTGTCTATGGGAGTGTTTGGCCATTCTTCCAGAAGTGCATTTGTGAGGTCAGGCACTGATGTTGGATGAGAAGGCCTGGCTCACAGCCTCCACTTTAATTCAGCCAAAAGGTGTCCTGTCTGGTTGAGGTCAGGACTCTGTGCAGGCCAGTCAAGTTCCTCAACCCCAAACTTGCTCATCCATGTCTTTATGGACCTTGCTTTGTGCACTGGTTCAAATCATTTGGTGGAGGGGGGGTTATGATGTGGGGTTGTTTTTCAGGGGTTGGGCTTGGTTCCAGTGAAGGGAACTCTTAAGGCATCAGTAAGACATTTTGGGCAATTTCATGCTCTCAACTTTGTGGGAACAGTTTGGGGATGGCCCCTTTCTGTTCCAGCATGACTGCGCACCAGTGCACAAAGCAAAGTCCATAAAGACATGGATGAGGGAGGTTGGTGTGGAGGAACTTGACTGGCCTACACAGAGTCCTGACCTCAACCAGATAGAACACCTTTTGGCTGAATTAGAACAGAGACTGCGAGCCTGGCCTTCACATCCAACATCAGTGCCTGACCTCACAAATGCACTTCTGGAAGAATGACCAAACATTCCCATAGACACACTCCTAAACCTTGTGGACAGCCTTCCCAGAGGAGTTGAAGCTGTTATAGCTACAAAGGGTGGGCCAAATCAATGGTGGTGGAACCCTCCTACACATAAATACTACATTGAGACATAATTTATGGAAGGCCCTGAGCCACGAGTTATGTTTACCAATATAGTGGAACAAACAACGTCTCTACATGAAGTGGTGTGTTTGGGTTTCAAACCCAGGAACTAAGCTTTTAGGCAGCTCTGTTACTTTGTGGGCCACACAGCTGATACAGATTGAACCTGGAGGAACTTGACTGGCCTGCACAGAGTCCTGACCTCAACACAACAGAACACTTTTGGGATGAATTAGAGTGGAGACTGTAAGCTAGACCTTCTCATCCAACATCAGTGTCTGACCTCACAAATGCACTTCTGGAAGAATGGTCAAACATTCCCATAGACACATCCCTAAACCTTATGGACAGCCTTCCCAGAAGAGTTGAAGCTGTTATAGCTGCAAATGGTGGCCCAACTCTATACTGAACCCTGGGCTGCCATTATAGTTCATGTGTGTGTAAAGGGACATTTCCCAATACTTAGGACAATATATTGTATATTACTTGTGATTACTGAGCATGGCTATAGACTTAGAGCTGGTTCACACCACAGAGGTGGACAAGATGTGCTCACTAGCTAAGTGGCTAGCAAATCCACCTGGCACCCCAGTGGTCGCTGGTTCACATTCTGGATATGCTAATGCTTGTGTTGAAGTTTATATGTACCCCCTGTGTGGGTTTCTCACCACAATCCAAAGAAAGGCTGGCATTTTATTTGTCTCTTGTCCAAATAGTCTGTAATGTAAGCAAGTTATTTTGGGACTTTAAATTGGAAGCTCCTTGCAGCCAAGGACTTGGACATTTCAAATTGTAGGGTTTACACTGCACAGGTACATCTGGTTAGAAAACTGTTGCTTGGATCAGTGTTTCTCAGCTTCAGTCCTCAAGGTGCCCCAACATGTCATGCTTTCAGGATTTCCCTCAGATGAAACAGCTGTGGTAATTACTAAGGCAGTGAAACTGATCAAATCACTTGTAATAATGGCAAGCCTGAAAACATGACCTGTTGGGGGTACTTGAGGACAGGGTTGAGAACCACTGACTTAGAATTTTGTCCTGGCGTTATACTGATCTGATGAACATAGCCAAGGGCTAACACAGAAAATAGTATTAGGTATTGCAGCCCCTCAGGTGAAATCAATTTAAACAGACAGATTGAAAGATACTGGTGGGCATGTACGTCTATTGGGCGTGTGTCAGTGTGCTAGCTTATATAAAGGGCTTCAGTGGGGGGGTTGGTTTGATCTGACAAGAGGCAAGGTTTTTTGCTGTGGCTTTTGTGGGATAAGGAATGATATTGTACATAATGACAAATGCCTCACTAGATCTGTTTGTTTTCTGAAATTATTGTGCATTTTGACCATCAAAAGTGGCTTGATTTGACCATGCTGTCCAATTGTGGTGTGTAAAGTTTGTCTTGCCATGCATTCTTCTAGAAAAAAAATTCTCCCCAATGTATGTGTGTAGAATGTGGGGGGTGGTGGGTGTTATTGTTTGAATATGTGCCTTTTTTTAATATTATGTTGTAATGCTTCGTTAGAATGACTGTTAAGTATCTTTCTGTAATTTTGCAGCTAAGAATGCGATGTGGGTGTTTAGTAGTTCTATGAAATGTGTGGGCTGGTATACACTGTGAAAGTAAAGCTGTGTCCACTGTAGGGTTTAGTCCAATTTTAGATTGTAAGCCCCTATGAGCAGGGCTCTTAGAACCCAATTGCTAACTGTTTTGCTAAATGTAGCACCATATATACTGTAAATACTTTAATGCCAGTAAATATGTACATACTTGTGTTTTTGCTGGTAAACTAAAAGCAAATTGATTTTGCTTGTTGTTTTTGTCTTTTGTAACTTACTTTTTAGTTTTGGGAGGTGGTGGTTTTGGGGAAGTGGATTACCTTCCTTAGGGCCAGTTCACACTGCCACGATGTCCGAGATCAGATGTGATTCGCACCGCAGTGCAAATCACATGCGATCTCTGTGCTATGCAAATTCAGCCATATAGATAGTATGGCTGAATTCGCATCCCGACCAAACTCGCACAGGACCCTTTTTTGTTACGCAGCAGAATCGGATCACATGGGCGTTCACATCCATGCAATCCGATTCCTGTCCGAATTTGCAGTTCACAGTGTGATCTGCAAACTGTTTTGGGAGTGTCATTAGCTTTCTATTGACACTCCCAGGAGTTTGCATATGGCAGTGTAAACTGCCTGTAAGTCGGGTGCACTGCGGGAACCCGCAGTGGATTCACAGGGTTCCCGCACCTCACCTGACTCGCAGGCAGTTCACACTGCCATGTGCAAACTGCTGGGAGTGTCAATAGAAAGCTGACACCCCTAAATCAGTTTGCAGATCGCACTGCAAACTCTGACAGGAATCAGATCGCATGGGTGTGAACACCCATGCGATTCTATTCTGATGCGGAACCAAAAAAGGGTCCTGTGCGAGTTTGGTCCAACTGATGTGATTTTAGCCATGCTCTCTGTATGGCTGAAATCTCATCACACAGACATCACATGTGATTTGCAGTGCGGTGCAAATCACATGCGATCTCGGACAACTGTGCAGTGTGAACCGGCCCTCAGCCCCGGTGCACACTGGCTTGATGTGCGATATCGACTGTGAATCGCAATGCAGTGCAAATCACATGTGATGTCTGTGTGATGCAATTTCAGCCATACAGCTATTATGGCCCAAATTGCATCACAGTCGGGCTAAATTCGCACAGGATCTTTTTTGCGTCTGGACCAGAATCTGATTGCATGGGTGTTCACACTTATGCGATCCGATTCATGTCCAAACTGGCAGTTCGCATTGTGATATGCGAGCTGAAATGGAGGTGTCATTAACTTTGCATTGACATTCCCCTTAGTTTGCATATAGCAGTGTGAACTGCCATGCGAGTCAGGTGCGATGCGGGGGATTCGCAGAGTTCCTGCATCACACTAGTGTGAACCAGCACTGATTAGTCATCCTCTCATTTATATTTGCATAGTCCTTACAGATATACATCAGCAGAAAAAATGCAGGAAGTGTAATGTGGCTGTAAACAGGAAGTGCTGTGTGCACATGGGCTGCAAGCAATTGTGTGGTGACGCCAAATAAATAAATTGATGAACCCCACCCACACCAAATATAGCTAGCACATCCCCCCTACATTGATTAAAAATGTAATTTCAGCTTGCTTGCGGCTATAATGTATTGCCCCCCCCCCCCATCCATGCCAAGCCCTTTGGCTCAGGGATGGATTTTAAGGGGAACCCTACGCCAAATTTAGAAAAATATGGCATAGGGATCCCCCAAAATCCTGGTAATGGCCTGGTAAGGTTCGGAGGGGGGGCGCTCACTCGTCCCCACCCCCTCCTGCCATGCCAGGGCTGTGTGCTTGGATAAGGGTCTGGTTTGGATTTTGGGGGGCAATTTTTTTAAAATTTGGCTTGGGGTTCCCCTTAAAATCCGTACCAGACCTGAAGCGCCTGGTATGGACTTTGGGGGGGCTGCACCATCTTTTTTTCTAATTTGGCACGGGGTTCCCATTAAAATCCATACCAGACCTGAAGGGCCTAGTACGGACTTTGGGGGGGACCCCTACACCATTTTTTAAAATTTCCACGGGGTTCCCCTTAAACTCTATACCAGACCTGAAGGGCCTGGTACGGACTTTGGGGGGGACCCCATGCAAATTATTTAAATTTTTTGCCGGGGTTTCCCTTAAAATCCACACGACCCGAAGAGCCTGTTATGGACTGGGGGGACCCCCAAGGCAATGCTTTTTCAATAATCTTTATCTATATTTTTTTCTATTGATACATGCCCCTAGAGCAGGACCCAGGTCCCCATACACTTTTTTTAGGGCCATGAACTTGCATTGAAGCTTTAAATAGAGGCATTTGACAGTTGCAGGTTCAAATCCCATTGACGGCCAGTGTGCGGCATATGTGATCTGAGAGGCATGTTTCCAGGCAAATAGAGCTCTGTTCTGTTTGCATTTCCTCTCAGTTTGTGAGAGTTAAAGTCTTATTTGCCTTTAATTGGGAGGTATTTTCAGGCACTGCTGGAGTAGACTTTGGAGCTTTAAGAAATTTTCCCCGGGGGGTGGTAAAATTAGAGATAGGGGGTGGTAATATTAGGGATGGGGTGTTAATATTGGAGAAAGGGGGTGGTAATATTAGGGATGAGGGTGGTAATATTGGAGATAGGGGGTGGTAATATTAGGGATGGGGGGTGGTAATATTGGAGAAAGGGGGTGGTAATATTAGAGATAGGGGGTGGTAATATTAGGGATGGGGTTGGTAATATTGGAGAAAGGGGGTGGTAAAATTAGAGATAGGGGGTGGTAATATTAGGGATGGGGGTGGTAAAATTAGAGATAGGGGGTGGTAATATTGGAGAAAGGGGGTGGTAATATTAGGGATGGGGGTGGTAATATTAGAGATAGAGGGTGGTAACATTAGAGATAGGGGGTGGTAATATTAGGGATGGGGGTGGTAAAATTAGAGCTAGGGGGTGGTAATATTGGGGATGGGGTGGTAAAATTAGAGATAGGGGGTGGTAATGTTGTTTTTATGGCAATGAAATTGTATACAAGCGTTAAATGGAGGAATTTGGAAGTTAAAGGTTCAAACCTAGTTGACGGCCAGTGTGCGGCATATGTGATCTGAGAGGCATCTTCCCAGACAAATAGAGCCCTGTTCTGTGTACATTTCCTCCAGGTTTATGAGAGTTTAAGTCTTAATTACCTTTAATTGGGAGGTATTTTAAAGCACTGCTAGAGTAGATTTGTGAGTTATAGTAAATCAGACCCTCTGTGTGTGTGTGTGTGTAGCAGACCCCCAGCACACCACAATACTTAGATGAACATAATATTGTGACCTCATGTAGAAATGAAGGTTACATTTCCCTCTTGGAGCAAGTGATAAAAAATATATTTAAAACATATCTTATACATATAAAAAGGACAGACAAGAGGAGTTAAAGTGAAGGATTCATTTATAAGGCCAGCAAAACTTTAAACACGATCAGGAATCATGTCCTGCCAAGACACAGCCCCTCTCCCCACAAAATAGTCCATATATTTGAGCCGCAAATCCCATGCATTCTGGGTGGCCAAGGTAGCTTGACCAGTCTGGAGGTCTGCCATCGCATCCAATGATGGATGACCTTCAGCCGCTGTACTAGGGCCTGGCAGTGCTGGATCAATGCTACTGGGCACAGAGGTAATATAGCCGCTAGCATTCCTGCCAGAAAATGATGTAGTATGCAGCAGCACAACATCACATGATTTATTTTATACAATGCTAGGTTTATGGGCGTTAAAAATAGGCAGAACCGATTTGACAAAATACCGAAGGTGTTTTCCACCACCCTTCTAGCACTTGAAAGTCGGTAATTGAATCTGCTCAGGGGTCAGGTTGCGTAGAGGAAATGGCTTCATGAAATGTTCTCCAAGACCAAATGTCTCATCTGCGACAAACACAAAATTGAGGCCCTCCACATTTTGGTCCGTAGGTGGCAAGTTGTGGGTGCCATTCTGTAGCTGCCTGTAAAACTCTGTGTAGGAAAATGTATAACCTAAGTGTCTCCATTTTGTAGGATTATGCATGCTTTCTATTACACATATATATATGCTAAGACTCCTTTAACCACTTCAACCCCGGAAGGATTTCACACTTTAGGACCAGAGCTCTTTTTGCGATTCGGCGCTGCGTCACTTTAACTGACAATTGCGCGGTCCTGCGACGTTGTACCCAAACGAAATTTGCGTCCTTTTTTTCCCCACAAACAGAGCTTTCTTTTGGATCTATTTGATCACTGCGGCGTCATTTCTGATCGCCGCTATAAACAAAAGAAGAGCGACAATTTTGAAAAAAAAAACAAATTTCTTACTTTTTGCTAAAATACAAAAAAAAATACAAAAAAACATTTTTTTTCATCAGTTTTGGCCGATTTATATTCCTCATATTTGTGATAAAAAAAATCGCAATCTGCGCAAATCTGCGCAAAAGTGGCCGCGTTTACGGATGATGAGAATTAATTTTTGGGGTTTGTTTTTTTTTTTTTTTTTACTAGTAATGGCGGCGATCTGCGATTTTTAGCGGTACTGCGATATTGGGGCAGACATGTCGGACCATTTTGACACTTTTTTGGGACCATTGGCATTTATACAGCGATCAGTGCTATAAAAATGCACTGATTACTGTGTAAATGCCATTGGCAGTGAAGGGGTTAACCTGCAGGGGGCGCTCTAAGGGTTAACTGTGTTCCCTGGGTGTGTTCTTACTATATGGGGGCTGACCTAGCAGGGGAAGGGAAGTGATCACAGATTCCATGTAGAGGAAGGCTGTGATCACAGCCCTTCTCCCTCTCATAGAACGGAGGTCCGTGTTTACTTACACGGACCTCCGTTCTTTCAGTGCGGGGGGGGCATCGCGGGTAGCTGGCGGCGATCAAGTCCGCCACACCCACTCCCTGGCCCTTCCCGAACACAGTGACGGTGGTTTGCGATATCGAGCCACTTTGTCGCCGTCAACCTGTGGTTGGAGGTCGGCAAGTGGTTAAGATGCATGAAGCTAGTTTCGTTTATCTAGTATAGTTTCTGTTTCCCTGATATTACGTGTCAAAAGTAAAACTATTGTAGAGACCACCTTACATGGGTTTTGTAACCCCTACTTTTTTCTGACTATAAAAGAGATACCCAGGAAATAAAAAGTAGCTTTTTCCCTGAGAAACAGCTGTGTGTGTACTTGTGGCTCAGGGAGGTGCTCCAAAGGGAGATAACTGCTGCAACGCGGATTGACGGGGGTCAAGAGGAGTTCAAATCCTTTCAGCTGGGGGCTCGTCCTGGATAAAGTAATCATCCTTTGGTAAGTAAATTTTTGTCATTCTTTACTGACGTTTCCTTGCCATAGGCGCTGATAAAACTTTAGTCCTTTGAGTTGCAATTTTAACCCCCGGTCACGTATGCCCTGATCAGGCGACAAGTGCCTTTGGGAAGCACAAGTGCTTTTGGCAAGCACAAGAGGTCTTTAGGGAAGACCACAGATACATTTCTTTTGGGAAGAAATTAAATACTAGTCCAGGTGGATCAGTTAAAGCCCTAAATTCCTTTTGCTTTTCTTTCTGTTGCATAGACGTATAAGATAATTTGTTGTGTGGACAAAAGAGGAACTACAAGGTAAGGCGGTTTCTCTCCACTGTTATAATGGGCTGCAGCAACAGTAAAACAGGTATACCATCACCGGAGGTTGGGGAGACATGTAAGGACTTAGTAATCCATTCCACATACACGGGCTACAAACTAATTGACCCATGGGTGGACAATTTAGCAGGGTGGACAGAAATAATGGGCAGTGTTGATCCTTTTCCCCGGGAGGGTGACAATGACACTTTTCATATGGACATGATCAAAGGTCTTTATTTGGGTGATAGACAGGCTTTTCCATGGTACCAGGGTTCCATGGACCCAGAATGGGATAAGAAATATATGAAAAAGGGAGGAGAGAATTGGCTTGATTACGCCTCATATTGGTATAAAAGAGCTAATAAGAAACAGAAGAAAATGGGAATAAATCCTAATAATAAGAACTCTCAGAAATTACATGAGTGTGAGTCAAAAATAGATAGACCCACACAAACCTTTCATGCTGTTCTCCAAGCCACCTCCCCCTTACGTCCTGAAGCCTGCCAAACTATCCAAGTCTCACAAAGGATGACATTGATTTTCTAGCTGGACACCAGGCTGTACAAACTCCCACTGCACCTCGTCCACCAGTCACCCCACAGAGGCCACCAGTACAGCCCACCGCCCCTACTGTCCAGACCCCTTCAAATCAGGGTGGTGCCATAGGAGGAAATGGTATAGGGACTACTGAAGCTGATGATTCTCATACTGAGGAACCCACCAGCTCAGGCTCTCTGTTAATTAAACCTGCCGCATCAGCGAATCTGCCTAACATCTTAAGACCCTCACATACATGAGATGGGACCCAATATGGTGCCAATTCATCCAGTCCCACACACCAACCCAAACACCTCCCCTCCCCATTTTTGACCCTGTGCATGGTTACACTCTAATGCACCACTCATTCAGAATAATCCCAAACTGTCCAGTAAACCTGTTAGAGACCTGATGGGAGAACTAAACATTAATATCAAAACCACAAAGAAGGGTGGGATTGTAGCGCAATCCACCAAGGTCCCAATAATTTCCCTCCTAACCATGATTGTGACAGACACCCACAGCCTACCTCCAGGTAGGATAGAATGCAAAGTATTGGCAGAAAATTCTTTTGATGTTGGCCTCATTTTCTGTACCCCCTACAAGGCCACTCTTAAGGCATGGGCAAAACCTGTGTACCATAAACAGTACCCTTTATCAAAAGAAAAGGGGGAAGGTATTGCCCCAATGGTAAAACACTTTCTTGAAGAAGGTATTTTGGAAGACACAGTTTCTCCCTATAATACCCCAATTAACCCAGTGAAGAAACCAGATGGCAGCTACAGATTTGTACAGGATCTGAGAACCATAAATGAACCTGTGGTCCCCAATAGTGCCAGATGTGCCATCGGTGGACAAGGCGTAACTGCCGAAACGTGTCTGCTGTATTACTGTATGTGCATGGTCTACATTCAATAAAGTAATTGGAAGAATTTCCAGAGTGCCAACTCAATCGCTTTTGGATTGCTGTTACTGCTGAACATGAGAGTTGGAAGGCTCTCATGAGTCAGAGCACCTGGACAAGGAGTATTCAGTCTATTTGAATTTACCAGCAGCTGTGCTGTCTGAGCGGTGTTTTTCTTGCTAGATGTGCCATCACTCCTGTCCTCCATTCCATCTGATGCAGAGTGTTTTACAGTGATTGATCTGGCAAATGTTTTTTTTCCCGTCCCTGTGGATAAGGAGACATGGCCAATCTTTGCCTTTTGCTTAAAGAATCGCCAACTTACCTGGTGTAGAATGTCCCAGGGCTATGTGAACTCACCTGTAGTCTACTCAATTATGCTCCAGGCCACACTGATGTTCACACATCATGGTTCGGTCCTACTACAGTACATGGATGATCTCATCCTCAGTAGATCAAATCAGGCAGCCCCACAGTGTGGATCTCATTAACTGGTTATTTGAAAGTGGTCACAAAGTGTCTAGAAAGAAATTGCAGTGGTGTCAGGAAACTGTTGAGTACCTTGGTTTTGTCCTCACAAAAGGAGAAAGGAAAGTCAGTCACAAGAGAGCTGCGGCTCTCATGGGTCTGCCCTGCCCACTGACCAAGAAGGACATGCTTACCTTCAGAGGCGGCTCTCTAATTAAGCAAATTAGGCGGTCGCCTAAGGCCTCACGCTCACAGGGGCCTCGCAGCTGCCTAATTTTCCTAAGAGCAGCCTCTGAGGCTGACCCACAGGGCACCCATGGATGAGACAAAGCCACGCCTGTCACTCTCAGGCTCCTGTCACGTTTGTAAAGACATGGCCACACGCGGGCATAGATTATCCTCCTTCTCTCTCAGTTCTTTCTGGGGCTCCTGCAAAAATCTTACAGGGGAGGAGGCGGAGCTGCAGCTGACAAGTGCTGAGATGGGAGTCAATGGGACGCTGAGAGCTCATTGCCCGAGATCGGAGATCCCACGGGAGGGATACAAGGAGCTCGAGTCCATTCTGCAGGGTGTGTGCATTGTGGTAAGTTGGCAGGATTTTGCAGCAACTTGAGGAAGAGGGTTGAGATGCCGGGGGGTGAGAGCAATGTCCGCAGGGAGGTGCAAGGCCAGTTCTGGTGCTGTGTGTGTGCGGCTAGCTTTACTTTCTCAACACATACCAGTGGTCTCTGCAGTGCTGGAGCAATGCATTAGGGCTTGTTCACATCACATACTTTCAACCCATCTGCAATCCCCTCCTGCACATACCTCCCACCCCTATTCACTCTGTGCCCCCCCTGCACATACCACCCACCCCAATTCACTCCGTGCCCCGCTCCGGCACATACCACCCACCCCTATTCCTTCCATGCCCCCCCTGCACATACCACCAACCCCCATTCACTCCTTGCCCCCCCTGCACTTACCATCTACCCCCATTCACTCCGTGCCCCCTCCTGCACATACCACCCACCCCTATTCA
>BLSH010506497.1:280719-292105 GCA_018402905.1 Glandirana rugosa | reverse complement strand
CCTCTCCTGCACATACCACACACTCCTATTCACTCAGTGCCCCTCTCCTACACATACCACCCACCCCCATACACTTCATGTCCCTCTCCTGCATATGTCACCCACCCCCATTCCCTCCGTGCCCCCCTTCTGCACATACCACCCACCGCCATATACTCTGTGCCCCTCTCCTGCATATACCACCCACCGCCATACACTCAGTGCTCCACTCCTGCACATACTACCCACTGACATACACTCAGTGCCCTCTCCTGCACATGCCATACACTCCGTGCCCTTCTCCTGCACATACCACCCACCCCCATTCACTCTGTTCCCCTCTCCTGCACATACTACCCACCACCATACACTCCACACTGTACATTCCCTATTTAACATTTCCACATTCTGCACCATGTAAGTCATCGCAGACCCTATTTAACCACACCCCCTTTAAACACCTTGCACACCGGCCCACAAATTTCATGATATGTCCCTGGCATGATCTATCCATCCAGTACCTTCCTTCTCTCTCCTGTACTCTGATGTAAGGGGCACCCTTCCTTCCTTCCTCAATCCCTCTTTCTTTCATTCTTTCTTTCTCTCAATCCTACTTTCTTTCTCTTTTTCTCCATTCCTTTCTTTCTCTCTCTCTCTCTCTATCTCTTTCTTTTGTTCTTTCTTACTTTCATTCTTCCTCCCTCCATCCCTCTTTCTTTCTCCCTCCCTCTCCCTGCCAGCCCATTTGCTTGGATTATACTATGGCTATTCCTCACCAACCAACAGTAGTCCCCACCCCTCTCCAGTTCCATTGGCATCCATCTATTTGTCTACCCTTCCCTCATGTCAGCACAAATCCTCCTCCTGTTTTATTCCTATACAGACCAGGATCCCTCAGTTTCACTCCAGTTCTCCTATACCCATCTCTCATCTTCTACCCACTCCCCCCTTTTACCCCCCTCCTCCTTCTCCCCTACCCGATTGTTCCCAGTCCCATCCCCACTCCTATTTTTTAAGGCGGCATCTTATTACTGCAGCTGCTTTTGTGTGGGTGGGATGTGTACTGTGCCAATTCTTGCTGACCTTCCTCTCCTATTCATCCCATGTGATTGGTGCAGTACACATCACACCCACACAAGCAGCAGCAGTAATAAGATGCTCCCCCTTGGGGTACTTCCTTAACCCCTGCAAAGGCTGTGAGTTGGGCCTCATGTCTAAATTTTGCCTTAGGCCTCACAAAGCCTAGAGCTGCCTCTGCTTACCTTCCTTGGCATGATTGGTTACTGCCGCCAATGGACACCTGACTGTCCCTACTATGACAATCTCCTGAGACAAGCCACAGGTTCTGATATGCCAGATTGTGTAAAATGGTCAGAGGAAATGTGTAATGCTTTTGTGTATTTGAAAAGTGCTATGGTAACGGCCTCTAGTCTAGGCCTGCCTGATTATGGCAAGATGTTCCACATATTTGCCAGGGACAACTGTAAAACTATGGCGGGAGTACTAGCTCAGGAACATGGAGGCAAGCTCCGCCCTGTTGCTTTTTTCTCAAAGATGGTTCCAGTACAGGTTCAAGGCATGCCTGCGTGTCTCAGAGCTTTAGCATCCTGTGCAATGGTGGTAGAAAAGGCTACATCATTCACTCTGGGACATGATACCACTTTACATACCACACATAATATGTCCATTCTGTTGAAAAATATACACACCCAACATATGTCGGCCCAAGGGCTTAGTGATAATGAGGTCATAGTGCTCTCCAACCCCAAGCTAAAGATAAAATATGCTTCTCCTACCTCATGCCCAGCCCCAATACTCAATGTTTTGTGGAGAACAGGATGAGATTGTTCCACAACATGATTGTTTGGATCTCATCCATCAGGACACGTCCCCAAGACAGGACATGTCTTCTGTGGCCCTTCCAGATGCACAGAATGTGTCTGTAGATGGCTCTTGTTCAAGGCCCAATGACAACACATATCATGCGGGATATGCTGCTGTACAATTACCAGACAAAATTCTAGAGGCAAAACAAATTCCTTACCAGTCAGCCCAGGCTGCAGAACTGATAGCCCTCAAAAGAGCTTGTCAGCTCTTTGAAGGACAAGATGTGAATATTTACACAGACTTCAAGTATGCTCATGGAGTCGTTTTAGATCACGGAGTCATTTGGGAAAGAAGAGGATTTATAGCAGCAAATGGTAAAGCCATCTCACACTCCTCATTAGTTAAAGAACTAAAAGCTATGCAGCTACCAAGGTCAATTTCCATTGTACATTACAGGGCACACACAGGCCTGCAGACTGATATAGCCAAAGGAAATGCCCTAGCAGATAGAGCAGCAAAGGAGGCCGCATCCACTCAAAACGCAACAACCCAAATGCCATTGCTCATGCCAGAAATGCCACTTCTAGACCAAACATTGCAAGACTTACAGACATATGCCATGGACACAGATATCCGAGATTGGAACAATGCAGGTGTTCAGATAAGCCCTAATTCTGGACATATCTGCCAAGAGGGGAGACCATGCATTCCTGTTGCCAGTGCACCACTCTTTATTTCACAATACTATGTGGTGGGACATAGAGGATGGCAGGTCTACATGTGAACTTTTGGATTGCGATTTCTATATTCCCGGTCTCCCCTCCCTTGTCAAGGCATATGTCTCCAGATGCATCGCATGTATCAGAAACAACCCCAACAACCCACAAAGGTAAAACATGAACACCTGATATACCCAACAACACCGTTCACTCACCTACAGATACTTTACACATATGCCAAAGGTGTGTAAGAGACAGGAGTACCTTTTGGTGATCGTGGATGTGTTTTCAAGATGGCCTGAGGTCTTCGTAACCACAAAAGAAGATGCCCAAACAGTTGTAAAAATTCTTACACAAGAGGTTATTCCCAGGGGGGAATGTCGGCTCCAGATTAACTCAGACAATGGCCCTGCATTTGTGGCCAAGGTCTGCCAAGATCTGGTAAGGACTCTCAAAATTGACTAGAAGTTTCATATATCTTATCATCCCCAAATTTTGGGTATAGTGGAAAGGATAAATAGGACTCTCAAGGATAGGATAAGGAAGGCAACTGGAGGTACGTATGCAAATTTTAAGAAGACTCTCCCGGCAGTTCTGGACGAGGTAAGAATGACTTCCTCCAAGAAGACAGGTTACTCCCCTTTTGAGGTTTTAATGGGTAGGCCATTCCCCACTCCATGGGCCAGACAGCCACTTATGGTAGAAAGAGGGGACCTAGATCTAATCCAGGAGGAATATGTGAGAAAACGTATTGAAACTGGGCAAAGTTGAAAGTAATGTCGCTCGCACATCTCCTTTTTCTTCACAGGAACCAACCCATTCTTTCCAGGTGGGAGATACTGTGGTGGTCCAACATTTGAACCGAAATAAGAAACAAGAATACCCCTTTGGACCTCCCACAAAGGTGTTCGCGGTGACCAGAACAGCTATCCTGGTGGAAAGCTCACAGTCCTGGATCCACGCTAGTCGTGTGAAGAGGGTGAACCAAGCACCCAAGAAGCAAGATAAAGACAAGAGAGGTGAAACAGGTGGTATAAGTGCTTGAACAGCGAGTGAAACAGGTGGAAAAGTCTCTGAAAAAGATGACCTTGCTTATTGCACCACAGACTTCTGGGAAGGCATTTTGTTTTCTAATCCTGCTGGCCCTGACTGTATTCCTGCCAGTATGGATCATTACTAACTGTATTTACAACCCAGATGATTTAGGGGTAATGAAAGGTATATGTGATGTCTCTCCCCAGGATGTTAACCAAGATAATATAGAAACCACACATACACAAAACCCTAGTGGCAGACAGAAAAGGGATTTGAAGAAAGGGGACAGGGATGGAATGTATACTATGAGAGTCCGAGAGGGAGTGACTACCACTGTCCAATTTGATCTTTGCAGTATCATGACCTGTCCTAACAATTATGATATGTTTCACAGCGGAAAGGCTGATAAATATACGTGTTTTCATTCCACTTGCCCATCCAGGAGTGATGTGTGGTGGACTACAGACAATGCAGGATATTATAATAGAGACGCTGAAATCCCTGAAAGGTGGGCGGATCTGGCGTCTAGGATATTGTGACAGCAGGCAGGTAAAAATGCCTGGTTGCGTGCAAGATGGCAGGTATGTGTGTCCAACATTCAGACTCTATGCGGACTTATACCACTAGGGGGAAGTACTGAGAGTCTATCAGGGGTAGAGGTAATGAGCCCAGCTGAATTGAGCTGGCTCATTAAGGCCTCTACGAAAACTCCCAGGTGGCCTAGGGGAATTGCTCCACCCTGGAACCAGTTTCTGTGTCAGCAGACTAGTGAGTGTAACATCTTGTCTGGTAAGAAGCCTGTGTGGCTGAGTTGACCAGTGAGAGGTAGGAGCTAGGTACAGCGGTAGGCTGTACCCAGCTGACAGACAGGGAAACCTATTGTGCAGTCAGTGGCCAAGTGGCCTAGTATTTATTTTGTTGCTTGTCTTTTTTTTTGCTGTTTTTCACATTGTAAATAATGTAAATAAACTAAGTTTTTGCTTTCACCTGCAACTGCTAACTCGCTGTGCCTAAATTGTGTAGTGAACCCTTCCAGGGGGTCACACACACACACGCTGCCGAGCTAACCCCCTTAGTTGGTGGAGGATGCAGGCAGTTTTTTTGAAAGGCCAGCATGGAAGAGTTACTGAGACAGCTTGCTGTAGCAAACACTAATCAGCAAAAAGCGAACCTTAAGCAAAGGCATACAAATGAACAGGTGCAGCAAAGTATGGAAGCACAGCAGCGAGCTCACCAGCAAATGATGGAAGCACAGCAACGAGGCCAGCAGCAATCTGAGGCTCCCTTAATTGATCTGTTGCAGAAGCAAGAGCAGAGACTCCAACAGCAAATGGATGCCATAACACAACAGCATCCACAGACCAGTGAGGCAAGTGGTTTGATTAATACGTCATCATTTTGTGTGAGCCGTTTACTGCCAAAAATGATTGGAAAGGATGATCCTGAAGTCTTTTTGACAACATTTGAAAGGACTGCTGAGAGAGAAAAGTGGCCTAAGGAGCAGTGGGCTGGACTGGTGGCTCCTCAGCTGGGGAATCACAGAAAGCATATTATGACTTGTTTGGAGCCGAACCAAGCAAAAGACTATGTTGTGCTAAAAACAGAAATATTGGCATGGCTGGGTGTCACCTTCGCTGTCCGGGCTCAGTATGTGCATAACTGGACTTTCCAACTTGAAAAACCCCCCAGGTCACAAATGTATGATCTCATTCACCTGGGCAGGAAGTCGCTGCAACCAGAAACTCTGACAGCACCAAAGATTGTGGAACGCGTGGTAATGGATCGGTTCCTGAGATCTCTACCTACTGCTATCCAAAAGTGGGTAAACCATGGAAACCCGGACACGGCCGACAAGCTTGTGGATCTGGTAGAGAGGTACTTGGCTACAGAGAACCTGACCGCCTCTCCCAGGGACTCACGGACTTTCCACCCTAAGACCAGACCATCCCCAGCGGCGGGTAAGATGACTTCAAGGGGTAAGGGTATAGAGAGTGAGAGGGCGGGAAGTTTGCATAATGTATGGCGAACGCAGTCAAAGTCGCAGGAAGCAGCGACAACGTTTATTGCAGCCAATTGCCCAGTTGTGGATGAGCCTATGGAATGTGACTATCTAAGAGACAGACGTCAGTCACTGCTTGCAACAGTTGCATGCACTGCCACTCGGGGAACTGAAAAACATTTATCCAAAATGTGTATTAATGGTAAAAATTTTGTTGTGTTGCTAGATTCAGGTAGTCTGGTGACATTGATCAAAGCTGAATTAGTTACTACAGAGGTCTCTGGGTATAACAAGGTGGCTGTTATTTGTGTACATGGGGACACCAGAGAGTATCCTGTGGCTAAAGTGGTTTTTGAGACCCCCAAAGGTAACATAACTCATCAGGTGGGGTTGGTGCCTCACCACATGATGCCATTGTGAGGAGGGATTTTCCAAAATTCTGGGAACTCTGGGATGGTCCTGAACCCCCCACGGAGGCCCCTAGAGGCCAGGAAGAGGAATCCCAGGTATCCTTTGAGAATGGTGAGACCTCTCCAGATTTTCCTTTGTCGGTGTTGGCCGGAGACACTCGAGAAACTGGGGAGGAACCAACATCTTCAGACGAAAACATGTCGTCTGTTGAGTTATCTGATTTAGAGGTTCTCAAGGAAAATTTTGCCACAGAACAGGTAAAAGACCCCACCGTGATAAAAGCACGGGAAAATGTGGTAAAGATAGATGATGAATTAGTGAACCCAGATCAGTCTTGCGGTTACCCATACTTTATGGTGGAAAGGAATCTGTTGTATCGGGTTGCTCAAAAGGCTGAGGAAACCATTGAGCAACTTGTGGTACCCAAACCCTATAGGTAGTTGGTATTGGAATTAGCCCATGGGCACATTTTGGGAGGTCATTTGGGGGCGGAGAAAACCAGAGAGAGAGTATTGCAGAAATTCTATTGGCCTGGGGTCATGAAGGAAATAGAAAATTATTGTTCCTCCTGCCCTGTGCGTCAGAAGTCGGCACCTTTGTCACATATCCGTAACCCACTGGTACCTCTCCCCATCATTGAGGTTCCCTTTGAGAGGATCGCAATGGATTTGGTATGCCCGATACTAAAGTCCGCTAGGGGGCATCAGTACATTTTGGTCATATTGGACTATGCCACCCGATATCCCCAAGCGATCCCTCTTACAAATACCTCCACCAAGACGATAGCCAAAGAGCTATTTTTGGTCTTCAGCCATGTGGGTATTTGTAAGGAATTGCTTACAGACCAGGGTATCCCGTTTATGTCCAGGGTAATGAAAGAGTTGTGAAAGTTGTTCAAAGTGAGTGAGGTGAACTACAGGGTCAGACAACCAGGACAGATCTACCACATGAATCTGTTGAAAGCCTGGAGGGATATGGAATCCCTAGTCGCAGAAACCTTGGTTTCGCAGACTGAGTCTGATTGCTTAATTCCTGAGGTTGGAATAGCAGTCACCCTATCGAAACCCCAAAAACAGGAGGTGAAATAGTTTGTGCTCCACAACAGAGAGGTGTTTTCTGAGCTGCCGGGACAAACGTCTGGGGTAGAGCATGACATTATCACCCCGCCAGGAGAAAGAGTGAAACTAAAACCTTCTCAAATAACAGAGGCCCGACAGGAGGCAATACGTGGGTAAGTTCAACTAATGCTTGAATTAGGTGTAATAGAAGAGTCCCAGAGTGACTGGTCCAGCCCGATCGTTTTAGTGCCCAAACCCTATGGGAGCTGGCGATTTTGTAACGATTTCCGGCAGTTGAATAAAGTTACAAATATTGACACCTACCCCATGCCACCCATAGATGAACTGATCGACCGGCTAGGAACAGCCCGATATATGACGACCCTTGATCTCACCAAGGGGTATTGGCAAATTCCCCTAGCTGAGTCAGCAAAGGAGAAAACGGCATTTGTAACACCAAAGGATGCATTCCAATACAGAAAAATGTTGTTTGGGTTACAAAATGCACCAGCCACATTCCAGTGGAATTCTGAGGCCCCATCAGAAGTATGCTGCAGCCTACTTGGATGATGTGATTATCCACAGTACAGATTGGGCCTCACATCTGCCAAAAGTGCAAGCTGTGTTGGACTCCATAAGGGAAGTTGGGTTCACGGCCAGTCCCAAAAAATGTACCTTTGGACAGGAAGAGGCCAAATATCTGGGGTACACTATTGGGAGGGGAGTAATAAAACCCCAAGTCAACAAAATGGAAACCATAGAGAGTTGTCCGTGCCCCAACAGTAAGAAGCAGGTTCGAGCGTTCCTCGGAATTGCTGGATACTATCGGTGATTCATTCCTCACTTTGCTTCACAGGCTGTGCCCCTAACCAACCTGACAAAAGGGAAAGAGTCTACCATGGTGAAATGGACCCTGGAGGCTGAAGCAGCCTTTCAGGCTTTAAAAAAAGCCTTATGTAGCCAACCAGTGCTGTACTCCCCTGACTTCACTAAGGACTTTGTGGTACAGACTGATGCGTCAGACGTAGGCTTAGGAGCAGTGTTGTCCCAGGTCTGGAAGGGGGAAGAGCACCCAATAATTTATCTTAGCAGGAAACTGAAACCCCACAAAGAGAATTATGGCACCGTTGAGAAAGAGTATCTAGCGGTGAACTGAGCGTTAGACTCCCTTCGATATTATTTGCTGGGTAGACACCTTGACCTGATTACAGACCACGCGCCCTTAAAATGGATGGCTCAAAACAAGGAGACCAATAGAAGGGTAAATAGGTGGTTCCTGCCCCTGCAGGAATTTAACTTTACGGTGAAGCATCACCCTGGTGTTCAAATGGGGAATGTGGATGCATTGTCTCGGGTACCTGCATGCCTGACTGCATGTGTTCCAAAACCCAGTTGGAAACAAGAGGGGGGGGGGAATGTCGCAGCAGGCAGGTAAAACCGCCTGGTTGCGTGCGAGATGGCAGGTATGTAGAGTTGAGCGTAGTTGTAGTGTCCTACAAAAAATGGGGATAGGGAAAATAACTTAAAATGAAATAAAAAAAAATAAAAATGGGAAGGGGTGGATTTGGAGTAGGAGCCTAGAGGTTGACTAGGCCGTGAGTAGGAGTAGGCGATGATTTTAGAACAATAATCTGTCCCTTACAGCAACAGCAGGAACCTGATCCTATAGCAGTAGGCGATGATTTTAGAACAATAATCTGTCCCTTACAGCAACAGGAGGAACCTGACCCTATAGGAGTAGGCAATGATTTTAGAACAATAATCTGTCCCTTACAGCAACAGCAGGAACCTGACCCTATAGAACTAGGAGATGATTTTAGAACAATAATCTGTCCCTCAAAGCAGTAGACTCTACCTAGTCCAGAATCAGATCGTTCTGTAATGCAGGATGAGATCTGCAATCTGTCCCTCAAAGCAGTAGTAGTAATCTCTACCTAGTCCAGAATCAGATCGTTCAGCAATGCAGGATGAGATGTTATTAATATCTGCAATCTGTCCCTCACAGCGCAGGCAGCATCCTCTCCCTAGACTAGCCTGAGAGCATGTGACATGCAGCACTATGTGACTCCAGCTTATGTGGAGGCTGGGTCACATGATGCACTGGCCAATCACAGCCATGCCATTAGTAGGCATGGCTGTGATGGCTTCCAAGGGCAAACCAGTGAAACGCTTGTTGATTGGCTGCCCTGCAGCTATTCAACATGCGTGATCAAATACCCGAACCCAGAACCTGAACTTTTTTCAAATGTCCGGGTTCGAGTCCGGTCACGGACACCCCAAAGTTCGGTACGGACCCGAACTTTACAGTTCGGGTTTGCTCAACTCTACAGGTATGTGTGTCCGACATTCAGACTCTATGCAGACTTATACCACTAGGGGGAAGTACTGAGAGTCTATCAGGGGTAGAGGTAATGAGCCCAGCTGGCTCATTAAGGCCTCTACAAAAACTCCCAGGTGGCCTAGGGGAATTGCTCCACCCTGGAACCAGTTTCTGTGTCAGCAGCTAGTGAGTGTAACATCTTGTCTGGTAAGAAGCCTGTGTGGCTGAGTTGACCAGTGAGAGGTAGGAGCTAGGTGCAGCGGTAGGCTGTACCCAGCTGACAGACAGGGAAACCTATCGTGCAGTCAGTGGCCTAGGATTTATTTTGTCGCTTGTTTTTACTTTGCTGTTTTTCACATTGTAAATAGTGTAAATTAACTACCTTTTTGCTTTCACCTGCAACTGCTGTCTCACTGTGCCTAAATTGTGTAGTGAACCCTTCCAGGGGGTCTCGCACACACCCGCTGCCGAGCTAACCCCCTTACAATATCCATAAGTAAATCATCATAATGGGAACCTAATAATTCTTACCATAAGAAATCCCAAGAGTACAGATAGTGGGAATTATGGAATAGGTGTAGCCCTCCCTTTGAACCCAGATCCGACTGTCTGTTTCATTATACACATCACACAGGATTCTACAAGTTCCATTACAGATTCCATGCCTTTAAAATATAGAGACTTGTTCAAGACAGAGTTCTCACATAAGCAACAGCTCAGTATTGAAACCGGATATGGGGACAGAAATTAATGGAAAGAGTGGGTTAGATGGACCACCAAAAATAAAGCACAAGGTGACTGTATTTCATGTGCTAATCCCCGTCCCTTACTTGCCACAGTTCCTGTGCTGGAAGAAGAAACCAATGTACCTTGTTTGATTGGAATGTACAGAGAAAATGTTACTGATAAGGGATGCATTGAAGTACTTAGGAAGTCCCCTGTTACCAGGTTACAAAGTCTACCCTCGGCCGCCAAACCGGTACCAGGAAATTTCACCTGCTTTAAGCATAACGATACTGAAGGAAGAGACTTAGGCACACTCCCACCTAATTATTGTATCAGAGCCACCCCCACATCTGCAGTAGGCTATCAAAAGGAATGGTTTAGAGATCAGAAACAACAACTGTCGGATGTGTGGTGGTTGTGTGGAGATATGAAACTCAGAGCCAGGCTTCCCAACCGATGGAGGGGAAGCTGCGCCCTGACCCATCTCCTCATGCCTTTTTACATGATCAAGGTAGAGGATAAAATAAGGAACATGCCCATCTTAGAGGGACATAAATCAGGAAGATCTAAGAAAAGTGTACCCCAAGGTGCCTTTGATTATTATTATACAGGATTTATATAGCGCCGACAGTTTACGCAGCGCTTTACAATATTAGGGCAGACAGTACAATTACAATACAATTCAATACAGGAGGAATCAGAGGACCCTGCGATAATAGAATTTATATAGATTCCATTGGGGTCCCAAGAGGGGTCCCTGATGAGTTTAAGGCTCAAGACCCGATTGCTGCAGGATTTACTTCTATTGCCATTTGGGTACAACCCAACAAAAATGTAGATTGGATAAACTACATACAGTCCTGCTCACCATTATTGGCACCCCTTCATGTTTTGCATAACTGAGTGAATGTCTTCAGAAATAAATGGAAATGTACCAAATTTATATCAGCAGGATCTTTATTTAGGACGTCGTTAGCCCAGAACTCGGAATTTGAGTAGTCCCTGGGGAGAACCCTGGGGTTACCTTAGATATATTTAAGATAATAGCGTCCCAGGAGACTAAGGAGGACATAACTTAACATAACATTAACATGACAGACGGGATTATAACATTTCGCGACGCATTTGACAGCCGCGATATATTTAGGACATATTATTATTAGTTTCCGTGGAACCCCATGTGAAAAGAATCTAGAAGGACTAAATACAGGGAGATTCTACCCGTACAAGGAATAAAATAGGAGATGGAACTAGTACATTTTTCCGTACTCCTCTACCCAGTCCCGCGTCGAAGGGGAGGTAGCCAACCCTT
>BLSH010506497.1:263860-273869 GCA_018402905.1 Glandirana rugosa | reverse complement strand
ACTTTAAACTACCTCTCCTTGGAAGACCGAGCAATGGGTTCGAGTCAAGTTTTCGGACGCAATCAGAGATGCAGGCTTTTGAACTGAGCTTGGGTAACGAGCCAGAAGGTTCCTCTCCATCAAATTTCAATTAGTCTGACCACAGACTACTTTGCGACAGACCATTTTAAATGAGCTTTGGTGCAAATGACAGCAGCGTTTCTGGATCATGTTGAGATATGGCTTCTTTGCATAATAGAGCTTTAACTTGTATTTTTGGATGGCACGTGAAACTGGCCACACTGGAAGTATTCCTGAGCCCAGCGGTGATGTCCATCATGGAAACATGCCTGTTTGTTTTTTTTTTTCAAATATAAGTTTATTAACGCCCTAACCGGGCAAGGACATATGATACAAATATGGCATAAATTACGGTATTCAAAACCCATACAAGGTATATTTCAATTATGCCAGAAACATAAAAAAGATGATGTGTCTGCTAAACATTCCTTGCCACTTTCCATTTTCCTTTTCTAACTAACCTGAGAAGAGTAGGTCAGAGAACCAAAAGACCCGTAAGGGTATATAACTAGAAATTTAGACCTCAGGGAGGAAAGAAGAGAAGGGGGAGAAGAGGAAAAAAGAGGGGGTGGGACGGAGATGGATGCGCGGGATGTATGGGATCATCCCTCATTCAAGTATCTGTCGCTTCTAAATTTTTACTGCTTATTCTAGAACTTATGGGTTCATGAGCGAGATGCCCTCTGTAGAAACTATAAACTGGTTCCAAAGTCCCCATGTTTTAGAGTATTTTTCTCTTTGGGATCGTGAAGTAAGGACTAAGTCCTCCATCTTGTTGATATCTTCTACTCTTCTGAGCCAATCCGCTATTGTCGGGGGGGTCTGCTTTTTCCATGGTGGAGTAATGCAAGATTTTGCGGCGTTTAGCAGATGACGTACAACTGACCGTTTGTATGTTTTGATAGGGACGGGTGCAACGTGCAACAGAAAGAAGGATGGGTCTTTAGGAATGTCATATTCCGTGAACCGCTGGACTACCTCCTTCACTGAGTCCCAAAATAGGGTGAGCTTCGGGCACGTCCAAAAGATGTGCAGCAAGGTTCCTCTGTCTCCCTGACAGCGCCAGCAGGTAGCCGGTGTGTCCGGGAAGATTTTCTGCAGTGTGTGGGGTGTGTAGTACCATCTCGTAATTAATTTATAGTTCGTTTCCTGTATCTTTGTGCAGATAGAGGATTTCAGCGAGAACAGGAGAATTTTGCGTGCTTGTTCCGCGTTAAATGTGCGATTCAGGTCTTTTTCCCATTTCTTAAGAAATGGCAGTGTTGGTTGATCGGTTGGTGATGTTAGTAAGGTGTAGGTTTTAGAGATAACCTGTGTGAGGGGGCCCTCTTCCGAGCAGAGTGCCTCAAGTGTCGTCAAAGGGCGATTGAAACACTGTGGGGGAGGCAATGAGTTGAGGAAGTGTCTCAACTGGAGGGCTGCCCAAAACGGGAGACCGAAGGGGCCTGAGGCCCTCTGCATCGTGTCTATTGTGGGCCAGCTGCCTTGAGAGCTAAAATGGGAGGCGTGAACTCGTCCTCGTTCCCTCAGAGTTCTGTATTGGGATGACTCTAATCCAGGGGGGAATAGTGGGTTCCCTATGATCGGGTATAATGGTGATTCTGGGGTAGTTAGGGACTGTTGGTTACATATTTGGGAGCCAATTCTAAGGGTTGTGCCAATAGTAGGGTGGTTTTTCAGTAGTGGTGGAAGGTGGCCATAACACCAAAGAGCACTTCTTAGAGGAATGTTTGTTTGTGCCTGTTCTATTTGGGCCCAAAGTTTAAAATCCATATGACGGCCCCAATCGATAATCCTGGCGAGATGTATCGCATGATAATATTTGCTTACTTCAGGGAATGCTAGCCCCCCCTGGTGTTTGGGTAGTGATAAGAGTGAACGGGAGAGTCTAGGTTTTTTATGTGCCCAAATAAACTTAGTGAATAGGGCGTGTACTTTTTTAAAGAATTGGGGGGGAATCCCAATAGGGAGTGCTTGGAGTAAGTATAGGAATTTGGGAAGTATGCACATTTTAATTAGATTACATCTACCGAACCATGAGTGGAGTCCTGTATGCCAGGACTCCAGTAGGATCCGTGTTTTCTGTAACAGTGGAGTAAAGTTGAGTGCGAAAATACGTGAGAAATCTGAGGGAATTGGGGTACCTAGATATTTCAGAGCAGTGCGCGTCCATTTAAATTTAAAGCTGCCCTCCAAAGCCGATAAGAGGGTGGGTGGTAGTTCCACCCCCATAGCTTCTGATTTACCATAGTTGATCTTGAGATTCGAGAGCTCACTGTATGTTTTGAATTCTTTTAGCAGATTGGGGAGTGAGACTATGGGGTTTGACAGAGAGAAAAGTAAGTCGTCTGCGTATGCTGAAATTTTATGTTGAGTGGGGCCTACAGTTATTCCCCCAATGTCAGGATTCTGTCTAACTCTGCAAAGGAAGGGTTCTAAGGTCAGCGCAAACAAGAGAGGGGATAACGGGCATCCCTGCCTGGTTCCATTTTTTTATGGAGAATGGGTCGGAGAGAAGTCCATTTGCTTTTACTCGAGCTGTGGGGTTGGAATAAATTTGGCCTATCCATTTAAGCATGTTATCTCCTAATCCGATGTGTCGAAAGACTGCAGTCATAAAGTTCCAGTTAACTCTATCAAATGCTTTTTCGGCATCCGTACTGAGGAAGACACTGGGTGTATGAGTTTGTTTGGCGGCATAGATGAGGTTTAATACCTTAGTGGTGTTGTCTCTAGCTTCTCTAGAGGGGACGAAACCTACTTGATCTAGGTGAGCTAGGGCCGGTAAATGTTGGGCCAAGCGGGTGGCTATGATCTTCGTGAAGATCTTAAGATCCATGTTAAGGAGGGAAATAGGTCGGTAACTACTGCAGAGCGTCGGGTCTTTACCTTCCTTCGGAATCACAGAGATATGTGCGCATAGGGTATCCCTGGTAAGCCTGGCAGTCTTACCTAGATTGTTGAAAAGGTCGACCATATGAGGGCCTAAGATTGGAAGTAGGGACTTGTAATATTGTAAAGTAAGACCGCCTGGGCCCGGTGCTTCCCCTGGTTTAGTTGCGCCTATAGCTGCTTCTACCTCCTCTATCGTCATTGGCGCCTCTAGCTCCGCTCCAGTCTCAGGCGGTAGAGTAGGCATTTGAGAAGAGGCGATATAGTCTTCTATAGAGAAGCGTAAAAGTCTTGAAAGGCCTTAGTGATGTCTCTAGGGAGTACCGCTTTCGACGTATGTGAAGTCGTAATTTGTGGGATGTACGCTAATTGTTTTTGCTCTCTGACTGTTCTGGCTAAGATTTTCCCGCACTTATTTCCTGATTCATATACAACCTGACGGCACTTCTGGAGCGCAGCCTTAGCTCTATATTGAAGGAGATCATTGATTTGGGTACGGAGTACCCAAATCAACGATCTCCTTCAATATAGAGCTAAGGCTGCGCTCCAGTGCGGGGGTTGGTGTATGTTTATGTCTGGCCTCTACAGTACGTAGAGTCTCAAGGAGCTTGTCCAACTGTTTCTCCCTCTCCCTTTTGATCCTAGCACCATGCTTAATAAATACCCCCTAATCACCGTCTTGTGGGCTTCCCAAACTGTACCAGGGTCGCAGTCTGTGGGTACGTTAACTTGGAAGTAATGTGTTAGTTCTTTGGAAACCTCTGCCATGACTTCAGGTCTCTGCAGAAGGGACTCATTGAGTCTCCAAAAGCGGGACTTATGCGGAGGGAACTCCGAGAGTGCATATGTAATCAGGATGGGGGCATGGTCTGACCATGTCCTGGTACCTATGTGGGTGTCGCATACTGTGTGTAGTTGATTATGGGGGATGAAAAAATAGTCTATACGAGAGTAGACCTTGTGGGGGGGGGAGTAGAACGAATAGTCCCGTTCTCCTTGGTGATGTAAGCGCCATATATCTATGAGTTGCGCTTTATGTAGGGCCTGTGCAATCCGTTTACGAGTGCTCACTGGGACTGAAGAGGTTCCCGTGGAGGTGACCACAGCAGGGGCCAGGGGTATATTAAAATCCCCCCCCCCCAATATCAGTTGTCCCGCCTGAAATGCCCTCAACTTATCCAGCGTTTGTCTAAGGAAAGAGTCTTGATGATCATTCGGGGCGTATATAGATGCCAAGGTCAGCTGTACGTCGCCCACCAGTCCCTTGAGAAATACAAAGCGACCCTCCGTGTCAATCAGCGTGTCCCGGCATGACCATGGGAGCTTGCTCGAGATCAGGATAGACACTCCTCTGGATTTGGTTTTATTAGTAGAGTGATATGAAATAGGGAAAAACCTGTTTTTGAGGATAGGCATTTTTGTGTCTCTAAAGTGGGTTTCTTGAATAAAAGCTATGTCTACATGCATTTCTTTTAAATCGTTCATAAGTAGGCGTCTTTTTTCAGGCGTATTGAGCCCTTTCGCATTTAGCGAGTAGATTTGCAACTGATCCATCTCCGTGTGTGGAGGGTAAGGGAGGTGGGGGAGAAGAAGGAGGGTAGGTGAGTTTGGAGTGAAGTGGGGGAGGATGAGAAAAAAGAAGGAAAGAAGAAAAAGTAGTCTCTAATGAGAGCAAGCAACTAGCTTGCTAGTGCACACCCGTACCCGTAATGGGTCAGGTGTTGCTTGGCCTATTTGAGGGAGTGACTGGACCGGCTTCGTTTGGCCACACCGGTCTATTCCCAGCCAGCCCAACTAATAAGGTGTCATGTTTGCTGCACTTTGCTATCAGCTGAATTCCACCAGAGGCATAAATCAATGCGTTCCTATGAAATTTACATATTTCCTTACCATAACTAGGGCTTGTCGGTAGCCGGGGGGCCGCGCACGCCCCGGACACGGCCAGAACAGTATAAAAAATCACGGTGAGTTCTTTTAAGTCACCATCTTGCCCAGTGTCCGGAGCCCATCCCCCCCGCCACCGAGAGCCCTCCCGGACATATCCTTTAAGGCGATCCCGCCTGTATAGCTCATCATATATAAGCAATGCGGGGGGGAAGAGTCAACAAGAATACTTAACTTTACAACCATCAACATCTCTCACAGTCTAACAGTTCGCTGATGCCTCTATAGGGCGTCATACCAGGGAGTCCCCCACCCGGAGGGGGGGGCCACTACAGCAGATAAACCCTACGATCACCTCTCCGGATGGCCAGCATGTCAGGGGGCGGCCAGGAACGTGCACAGGGGGCGGAGACAATCGGCTCGGGAAAAGAGGGGGGGCGGACTACCAACATCCGGCTCTGCCACCCGTCCCGCCCCAACCCCAACCCCCCCCACCCCCCGGCCAGCAACCCCCCGCGCGCGGCTCATCAAAATGTAACTCGTGACTTTAAGTCCACAACAACCAGAAAGAATAGGGAAAAAAAATGATTATGTACATCAGCAAGTATATACCCAACTTGTAGACATTATTCCGTGGCCGCCCCCCTCCCACCAGCCCGTCATCGGAGTGTAGAGGTCCCACTGCTCAGTCCACAGCTTCAGAGTCTACTATATGCTCCCTCCACACCCGGCTCACATAGCGTCTGGAGCAAAGCGGGTCCGGCTGCCGGGCAAACAATGGCGCCCTGTGCCGCCAGGGCTCCCGCAACTCGCCGCCAGTCGCCCCCCCCCCGCTATCCGATGCGAGTTAAAAGACCCCCTGTCTGTAGAGTCGGACATTTCAGAACCGTCCAGCTTTCCCCCGCCTGGGGGGCAGTCATTCAGAGGAGGAGGCAAATGTCTTCTTAGAGTAAAGTCAAATTGTGGATCTTCTCACTCCCCAACCGAGGGCTACAGAGTCCGCGGCCTCCCAGCTCAGTCTGAGTGGGGCCGTCCAATGTCAACAGTATATTACAGCAATCACGTTGGCTATCCGATGTCCTCACCGCAGAGAGGGGGTGTAAGTGGGCGGAAACCGCGTTCGGTGGAAGCTGTGGTTCAGTAATCTAGCTGTCTGTCTCTCTTCCCGTCGCAGCGGGCTATGAATTTTCCCGCTCCGGGAAGGGACCGGGGGGTAGTCAGTTTGATGATGCGGTAACCTGGGGTGAGTTCACTAAAGTTGGGGAGTTTGCAGCTCCCGTATAGTAGTCAGATAGACCTTCACATTAGGGTCATGTAAATGTCAGGGCATAGCAGGAGGTAGTCAGAGTCTCTATGGCTCCATAGTGGGGACATGTCTACAGTTAGGACTCACGTGGGGCCTCCAGGGAGGAGGCCCGGGATCGCCTGCATTGTCGCTGGGGTCTCGGCTGTCGGATCTGCCATGTCGTTGAGGGGCCTGAACGGCCAGCCGGTCTCTGCAGGAAGATCAGCCAGTCCGGTACCTCAATGGGATCAGCTTCTAGAAAGGTGAAGAGAGCCGGTAGCTCCCCCCTGGAGCGGAGGGTGAAGGACCGTTGGCTCTTGATGAACGTGACAGCCAGAGGGTATCCCCAGCGGTAGGTGGCTCCCTGCTGCCGTGCCAGGTCCAGGAGGGGTCGGAGCAGGGCCCGTCTCTGTAATGTTGCTCTGGATACATCGGGGAGTATCTTGAGTGACGCTCCATCTAAGTCGATCTCTCCGGCCTCCCATGCCCCTCGGAGAATAATTTCTTTGTGGGTGTATCTGTGTACACGGCATATAACATCTCTCGGGCGGTTTGGATCAGCTGATCGGGGTCCGAGTGCCCTGTGAATCCTGTCAAACTCCAACTAAACCGGAGGGAGGGTGGTGTCCGATAGTCGTCGGAAGATGGCTTTTGCTGTGTCCGCCAGGTCCTCCGTGCCCGTCGCCTCTGGGATCCCTCTCAGGCGGAGGTTGTTGCGGCGGCTTCTGTCCTCCATTTCCTCCATGTGGAGCTGAAGTGAGGTCGCTGCGTGTATGTGCGAGTCTTGCATGGCTTCTAACGTAGCTACCCGTCTGTCCATAGCCGCTAATGAGGTTTCTCCCGTGGTGAGCCTTGAGGAGAGAGAGCCCAGGTCGCCCTTGATCTCCTGCATGTCCTTCCGATGCTGAGTCTCTATGCGGCCGATGAGGGTCTCTATGTCCGCCTTTGTGGGGAGGGCTCTCAGCAGCCGCCACATCTCCGCTGCTCCCTCTGTTCCCGGAACATCCAGAGGAGTCTGATCGATGTCCGATCTTGGAGTTGAAGAAGGCGAGTCGGATCTCCTGGATGTCACAGGGGAGGACGGCTGTGAGGTGGCAAACAGGCCTCCGGATATTTCACCACGTGTCCCCGCCATCTTGCCGGACTGTGTGGTCGGTTGGGAGGGGGAGAAGAACTGGGCTATCTCCCCACCGATCTTGCTGTTTTTGGCAGATTTTGTGTTTCCTTTTGTCTTGCGCTTCTTTGCGGAGTACATACCGCTTGAGCTGCGATGATATGGAGCAGAATAAGCCGGGCTGGCTGGTGGATAGCCGGGAGCTCAGGGAATGTGCAGCTCTACTCCGCCATGTCCAGGCCACGCCCCCAGCAGAATGTATTTTTGGGTGTAATTTTACACATACCCATGGCATGGGTGAGCAATATATAATTTCAGTGACAACTTTGTGTAATTTTTTTTTTGTCACTTTTCAATCATTTGTGACAAACAAATAATATATTCCATGGACTCAACATTCCTCTCAGAAAATAGCTTGGGGTGTCTACTTTTCTGACACTTTTTATTTACATGAAAAAATCCTTTTTTTTGCTAGAAAATGACTTTGAACCCCCAAACATTATATATATTTTTTAAGCACAGGCCCTACAGATTTAAATAGTGGATGTTACAATTTTTTTTTTTCACAAAGTAATTGCACAGCGATTTTTCAAATGCAATTTTTGGGGAAAAAAACACTTTTTTGAATTTTAATGCACAAAAACGTAATATTTTGCCCAAATGTTTGGTGAAATATAAAAGTTGATCTCATGCCGAGTGCATAGACACCAAACATGACATGCTTTAAAACTATATACATTTTTAAAAGCCTTTACAGGTTACCACTTTAGATCTGCAGAGGAGGTCTACTGCTAGAATTACTGCCCTCGATCTGACGTTTGCGGTGATACCTCAAATGCATGGTGAAATTGTTGTTTACATACGACATGAAACTGACGCTTGCGTCCACCTTTGCGCGCGTGCACGGGGGTTAGGGGTGCATTTTTTTTTTATTATTCATTTTGCTTTTTGTTTTATTTTTACACTGTCCCTTTCATCTTTTTCTTTTTTTTATCATTTTTATTTTTATCACAGGGATTTTAAATATCCCCTATGATAAAAATAGGTATTGTCGCATATAATTTTTTTTTCATTTGGGGTCTACTAAACTCTAGATCTTTCCCCAGCCCTTAAAGCATCTGACCACACCAAAATCGGTTTGATAAGATGCTTCCCCAATTTTCCAATGGCGCTGTTTATATCTAGCGAAACTGAAGTCACAAAATGCTCGTAGCCTCCGGTTTCTTAGGCCATGGAGATGATTGGAGCCATTCTAGTCTTCAATCAGCTCTATGGTAAGCTGGCGGAAACCACCAGCTGCATTCTCACTTTCCCCGGTGGGACAGGAGAGCCTGAGAAGACCAGCAACATACTAGTATGTCACTGGTCCTTGTTGGGCATATATTGTAATGTTCTTTTTTTCATCAATCGGTGGGTATGCCCACCATTAGAAAACCTCCCTTAATCCTCCCACTTCTAATGGTGGGCATAGCCACTTTTTTAAAAAAAATATACCGGAGCATAGGGGCAATCCGCCCCAATTTCCACCCACTGCCCCCATTGCTCCAGTATATTTGCTCTTTTTTTAACTGTGGTGGTGATATCACCGCCAATAGCGCTGGAGTCGCTGCGCTATTGCTGTCACCCTAAATAAATCAGCTCTGCAGCTGGCATACCTGAAAATTAAATAAAGATTAATAAAAACAGTAACACATAAAAAAATAATATTCCTGCTAAGAATAAAAAAATGACATGTTACATAAAACATTGCATACCTGCAAAAAAAAAAAAAAAAACCCACTATAACAGGGGTGGCGAACAAGTTAGACACAAAGAGCCAAAATTTTAAACTGTGAGAGTCAGAGAGCCACACCACGCAGTGACCTGCCAAAACAGACAAACACACAGGCGCGGCGCGGCGCTCGAGGCGATCTCAAGGCGGCTTGCGAGGAGACTTCTATCATAGAAGTCAATACAAGCTGCCTGAGATCGCCCTGAGAGAAACATGAGGGCCGGTTCACATTGTAGCGAGGCGGAGCGGAGCGGCGCTCCAGGCGATCTCAAAGCGGCTTGCTAGGAGACTTCTATCATAGAAGTCAATGCAAGCCGCCTGAGATCGCCCTAAAAATAGTGCAGGGGGGGCGTGTCCAAGATGGCGCTGTGAGCGGTTGTGCCTAGCTGAGCTCCGCTGCCTCAACGCTGGGAATCCGGCTCCTGGGACAATTAATCCGGCGAAAGAGGACGGCGGATTGCGGATGAGACGTTGCTCGCAGTCCCGGAACAGTAAGGGGAAGAAACTATACTTCCCCGCGATACCGGAGGACCGTTCCGGCCTTGCAGGCCTGTCGCCCGGACCACGCGCCGCGCCCACCCGGAGGAGCATGGCGTCCCAGACAGAGCAAAACGGGTCGACTGCCTCCCCCCTGCCGGGACTGGCTTAGCGCCCCTTCATATCAAAGAAGGGGAATGACAAGGCCCTGACGCTCGTTGCAGAGTAGGCGTTAGGCGGCAGGAGAAAGCGGCCTAATTAACAGGGTCCTCGGCCTAAGGGTCGCAACTCCGTCGCCTCGAGTCGATCCGTGTTGGCGAGTGTCGCGGTAGAACCTGTGCGGGGGGGACGTGATAAAAATCCCGCTAGAGTCCGCCGAACGTAACTGAAGATACTATCTTCAGAGGATCGTTCGGCGAAACTCTAGCGGACCTCGCGGCGAGGCGAGGCGGAGCGATGTTACACTTGGCCGGGAGTACAAAGAGAGTCCCGCTAGAGTCCGTCGAACGTAACTGAAGATACTATC
>BLSH010506497.1:188674-204390 GCA_018402905.1 Glandirana rugosa | reverse complement strand
TTCATACGCCTTCATCGGTGTTTACTTTAACATAAGTTATGTCTGTGCTTATACACATATGTATGCTTCAGTCTTTATGGTAGACATATACCCTGTTATTGCCTTTTGTTTTACTTCAATAAAACTTATTGAACAATTAAAAAGTATGAGGAGCGAGATTGTGTGAATCTGTGGTCTTGACTTTGTGTGCGGGGGCGCTGTGGTTTAGGATCAGGTGAAGGAAAGGTGAAGATGCCGCAATTTAGCAGCCTTCTAATGCCCTGTTTTGGTGTAGAGGAGTTGGGTGACTGTTTTTTTTTCCATAACCAATTTATTTTATTTTATATCGTGACAAATACAATTACAGGTACAATAGGGTAAAAATTACATAACATTTATAATGACAGAAGTTTGTCAAAGCTAGCTGACTGTAGACCTATCTACATAGTTTGCAAGTCTACCTATCTCATCCCTCTGTAGTGTGTAAATGTGGGAATTTGCCCAAGGTATTCCTTTTGTTGCTAAAGCAGAGATCCACCAGAAAAAAATAAAATAAAAGTCAGCAGCTACACATACTGTAGCTGCTGACTTTTAATAATAGGACACTTACCTCTCCTGGAGTCCAGCAATGTCGGCACCCGCCGCCGATCTTCGGATCGGGGTCGGGTGCAGCCACGTCCAATGCGGGGAAGGGAACCTGGACGTGTAGCATTACAGCTTCATGCCGGGCACCTTCATGCTCATGCGTGAGGCTCCGCTTCGCTCTAGTATTGGCCAGACGGCCAGTAGGAGAATGAGGAGGGAGGAGGGAGCCGGGCTGCTGACGTCAGCCGCCACGGCTACCGGCCCAAGCCCCCGGATGTGTGGAAAAGGACACCTGTCTAAAGGGGAGGAATCCAACCAGTGGAAGTTCCACTTTTGGGTGGAACTCCGCTTTAAATTCCCACATCACTGGAGTTCAGTTTGTACTGATACGTTACTTTATAGGTACTAACGTTGTCTAATTTAGGGAGTCCAAGTGATTGGAGCAAACTACTGTCGTTATGGTCTTTGTACAGGGTTCAAGTACCCTGACCAGCTCTCTGCCCTTCTTCCAGCCTGGTACAAGTGAGGAGAGATATGAAACAAGCTTGGGGAGGGAGAGTAAGAAGAAGTGGGTAAGGGTTAAGGGGGTATAGGAAGGAGGGGAGAAAGAGGAGGGGGAAAAAGAAAAAAGATGAAGAAAAAAAAGGGGGGTTGGGTTCAGCTTTAAGATCAGTAGGGCATGTACCCACGGGGAGCCAAGGAAGGAAAGTGGGGTGGAGAGAATCCTACCATCTACCCTCTCCATCCTCTCCCGTGCACTACTCCACCATGTATCTAGAAGTCTGTCCCTAGGCAGGATATTAGATATCTCTATATTAAAGGTCAAAGTTACAAATTTTATCTGGCCTAGCTTGGTGTCATTGCATATGAATAGTTTCAATTGGTTGTTTGAATTAAGTCTCGGTATGATTGCGACTTCCAAAAGGTGAACCATGGCTCCCAAATACAGGAGTATTGGGATATGTTGTTGAGAGCAGTGTATATCAGCTCCTCCATTGCTGCGATGTAATTGATATGGTTGGTCCAATCCTTCATGGAAGGGGGGGTTTTGGATCTCCAGTATACTGGGAGACATAACTGTGCGGCATTAACCATATGCATGGCCAGCGATTTGAAATATGTTTTCTTGGGTATCCTGGAGCAATGCAGAAGATATTGTGCTGGTGAAAACTCAAGTGGCAGTTGAGTGATCGCCCTTACCGTCTCATGTATCCTACACCAGTATTGCTGGATCCGGGGGCACGACCATCATATGCGGAAAAACATGCCTTTTTCCAGATCGCATCTCCAGCATTGGTCAGGGACCAATGCAATAAATTCATGGAGCATATCTGGAGTCCTGTACCACCTTGTTTTAATTTTGTACCCATTTTCTTGGGTTGCAATGTTTAGGAAGCCTTTGTGGAGGTACAGGTGTATGCGGTCCCAAGTGGGGTCATCAATTTCCGTGTCTAGTGTTGATTCCCAATATGTGTGTTCGAATTTCAGGAGGTTTTCGGTTCCTTTGAACATTTGGGCATACAGTGCCGATGTCACGTGGCTTTGGGGTGATGAACTGGAGCAGAGGGCCTCAAAGGTTATGGGGGGTTTAGTAAAATATTCTCTCCTAGAAGGTTCATTTAAGAAATGTTTCAATTGAGCATAGGACCACGTTGGAAATGATTTAATGTTAGATTGTGCCGCCAGATCCACATGAGGTAAGAGCCTTCTTCCTCGGAAAAAGTGCTTCGCCTGCATCTCCCAGAGTGGCCACTCTGCTGCTAAGTAGTTTTTAGATAAACCTGAGGGGAAATTCGGATTTCCTCTAATTGAAGTAATCAGATAATTTTTGGATGAGACAGAGTGGGTTAAACTCCCTCTGTCAAAGGCTTGAAGGGTGGTGCCTATGAGGGGATGTAAGTAAAGCCTATGTGGGATCTGTTTTTTAGAGTGCCAGGGTACCAAACCCACAATAGAGTATTCTAAAGATACCCATTCTTTATATTTAAGGTGCACCTTCCAATCCACTACTCGTGACAAATTTATTGCCCACTGATATCGCTGTAGATCAGAAAGGCCAATCCCTCCCGTTTGGGTAGCACTAATTTCTCCCATCCTATCTGTGCTGGTTTGCTTCCCCATAGAAATTTCCTACACATGTCTTTGTATGTTTTGAAGAAGGATGTAGGTAGGTATATTGGTATAGTTTATAGCTTATATAAAAGACACTGTCATTTTGAGAATAGAGGCTCTCCTAAACCAGGATTTTGAGGGGACGTCCAAGCATAGTAAATCTTGTTTTATAGCTTTCAGTTTTGAAGAGAAGTTATTGTTATATAGTTCAGTAAGGTCTGTAGGGAGTTGTATCCCTAGGTAGGTAATCGTATCCGATTTCCAATGGAAAGGGAAATTTAGCTTGCACTGCCAGACTGTATCTAAGAAGAAGAAGGGAAACATTCAGGGCAAAGGATTTAGTGTAGTTTATTTTCAGGTTGGATATGAATCTAAACTGCTTGAGAACCGTTATGAGGTTGGGTAGTGTTGTCAGAGTGAAGAAAGGAACAGCAGAATGTCATCTGCAAAGGCGGGCTACCTTAAATTCTTTTGTATTTACTTCAATGCCCTTGATGCTCTGTTTTGCTCTGATGCAACGAAGCAGGGGTTCCAGCGTTAGTATATATAGTATAGGAGACAGTGGACAGTCCTGTCTGGTACCATCATGGATGGAGAAGGTGTTGGACAGGTGGCCGTTGACTTTCACTCTCACTTTGGGTTGGGTATATAAAGACATAATAAAAGTTTGCATGTGCTTTCCAATCCCTAATGCTTCTAGTACCGCCTCCATATAGTCCCAGGTCACTCTGTCAAATGCCTTCTCTGCATCCGTTGCCAAAAAAACCCTTCTCTGCAGTTGGAGGTAAGCCATTGGTGGAGATTAAGGGCTTTAATCCTATTGTCCTTTGCTTCTCCACCCAATACAATGCCCACTTGGTCCAAATTCACCCAGGCAGGGACGTGGTAGGCTAGGCGGTTCGCTAGAATTTTAGAAAACAATTTCACGTCCACATTTAGGAGGGAGATCAGACGATAATTGGCTACATTGGTCGGGTCCTTAATATCTTTAGGTATTACTGAGAGGCCTCTAATAATATATATATATATATATAATATAGGCCTCTAATAGGCTGGTTGAGTGATTTGAAGTTTTAAGCAGGGAAAGGTTGACTGGTTTTGGTAGGTCACTACTAACTTAATATTTGGCATTTGTAAGTAACATTGTTATTTCGGAGTACTGCAGTGACTTTGGCAAACTCCCTCCGCTTTTGAGGTGTGGCAATGGATATATCTGTGAAGAGGTAAACAGAGGAATACAACTTTTATGTGAAAAAAGTGAATACGCACCAGTACATCTCGTGGGATAGACGCAGGGAGGTGGTTAGGCTTGGTGATCCTGTGTGCATGGTCTATAATGATATTGACTTGTGACAACCAAGGCAGGAGTTTGAGGAACAGTTGTTGTAAATAGGGAATGAGGTCTCGAGGTATGCTGCTTTCCGGTATGCTTCTGAAATTGATATTGTTCCTTCTAGAATGAACTTCTAGGTCAGCCACTTTTGCTTGTAGGTAGTGAATTTCTTCAGTCTGGTGATCTTGGGCCTTTGCAACCTCATTGTAGGCCGCTGGGTGCACAGTAACAATTCTCTCAAGGTCATCTATGCACTCCTCCACATGATCTATCCTGGAGTGCAAAGAAGAAATGGAGAGAAGTTCATTGTGGAGGTCTTTCTGTAAGGAGAGGAGCATGAGCTTCAGTGTATGTTCTGAGGCAGGCTGGTCATTGGCAGGGTGTGCAGCTAAGGAATCAGTATCATTCTCCCCATAAGGTGGATCATCAGAGTTATCACTGTGCTGCTTTTTATTTAAAGAAGCTTTGGAGAGAGAGTACACAGGGGATTGATCAGCCCATTTACCTCTCTCTGTGGGTGAGCCTTGAGAGGGGTAGTGCTGTCTATGTCCTCCTGGTTGCTTCTGGAGTCCCGGAGGTGGGAGGAGGGAGGAGGAGACGTCACTTTGGCACCATCTTGGCAGTGCTGCATGGCCGGCTGAGAGAAAAAGTCTGTGAGGCACGAGTTGCGGGGATGGTTGTTCAACTTTCTGGACATACAGTCCAAGTGTAGCATGTAGTAGCTCCCCTCTGCAGAAGATAGAAGCCACCGTGGAAGGCAGATGGTAGCTGGATGTACCAAGGCTAAGCGAAGCTGGTGGATTAAACAGCCACCTTGCTCTGCGGCCAGCCACGCCCCCCCCAAAGCAGTGATTTTTTTACATGCCCTAAAGTGCAACAAAAATGTCCAATTTCGGGGGCGTGGCTAGCCACGGAGCGTGATGGCTGCTTGAGAGAGGAGCTCCGAGCACCAGGGCTGTCCAGCGGCACGAAGCGACGGGAGAAACCACTATACAACACCCTAAACAGGGCGAATCACACCCCAAGACAAGAAGGAACATGTCCAGCAAGCGAAAGGAGGAAAGGAAGCCGCAAAAACTTACGATGTATTTCACACAAGCGGCAGATGGAGGTAGGCAAAATGGCGCGGGCACATCATCCACGCCAGTACATGATCACAGCGCCCAGCCCCACACTGGGAATCTGGAGAAGAAACAAGGGAACTCCCTGAATACATAGAGGAATTTCCCATAACAAACACACCAGTGAGCGACTCTGTACTGAAAGAGATGCTTTTATCTCTCAGGAGTTCTTTACAGACAGACATGGCAGCGTGCATGCAACAATTTCACAGTGAACTTCAGGAGGTGGAAAGCAGAGTAGGCCATGTGGAAACAAAGATGGGGGAATTCGCAGTGACTATAAATGATCTAGTGGACGCGCACGAATCCACGGATAATGCCAAATTAGCTGACATGGAGGACAGAAGTCGAAGGAACAACCTTAAAATTAAAGGGGTACCAGAGTCAGTGCAGCCAAGTGAACTCCGGAGCTACGCTATGAACTTATTCAGAGAATTGGTTCCAGAGCTCACTGACATGGATGTCATAATTGACAGAATACACCGTTTACCTAAACCATCTTACCTCCCAGATCAAATCCCAAGGGATGTAATCTTACGCCTACACTTTTTCCACACCAAAGAAAAACTGATGGCACTAATGCGAAAGGGAGAAAATATACCACCTCAATTTCAGAAACTCCAAATGTATGCTGACCTATCCCAGTATACATTACAAAAGAGGAAAAGTCTTAATACCATAACAAAGGCGCTTAGAAACCACAGCATAGGATATAAAAGGGGGTACCCTTCAAAACTCACTGTCACTAAAGACAATTCATCATACACTGTGGATTCTCTGGAAAAAGGTTTATCCCTGCTTAAGAAATGGCAAATAATCCCTGAACCGGGTGTCACTCAGACATCATCTCGCAATATTCCTCCAATGGAACCTGAATGGAGAGTGGTCACCTCCAAAAATTCTGAGAGCCACTTATAAAATACTTCACATACCTAAGCCCTAAGGCTCGAGGGTCTCTGACTCACCTCTCGGGCAAAAGACTTGACCCCTACTGATCTTGAGCAGCAAACAGCTGCACCCTGGTACTGAGTACCAATCTAGGACTGTTACCAAAGTTGATTTATGTTTTGTTTTTCACTCTTTTATTTATGTTTTCTTGTTGGCACGCTTGCTGAAACGGATGTGGCCCATTCCTTGTGCCACACGAGGTATCCAGACAGACTTAAGCATCACTTCACATCTCACCTGCTCCAGCATAATGAGCACCTCTCCTATCATCAAAGGAACCGTGAGTACAGGGAAAGAACGGGGAACCGCCGATGTAAACACGGCGGTTCCCCACCCTGTCAGTGGGGCATGAGAGATCTACTGATCCCTGTCACTGGGATCAGTTAGATCTCTCATGCCCATGTTAGCCCAACCCCCCCACAGTAAGAACACACCCAGGGAACACAGTTAACCCCTAGCTCTCCCCCCCAGGTTAACCCCTTCACTGCCAATGACATTTATACAGTAATCAGTGGACATTTAAATTTCTGATCGCTGAATAAATGTCATTGGTCCCAAAAAAGTGTCAAAATGTTCCGACATGTCCCCCCCCAATATCGCATTACCGCTAAAAATCGCAGATCGCCGCCATTACTAGTAAAAAAAATAAATAAATAAAAACCCCAGAAATGAATTCTCACCAACCGTAAATGCGGCCACTTTTGCGCAAACCAATCAATAAACGCTGATTGCAATTTTTTTATCGCAAATATGAGGAATTATATAATTCGGCCAAAAAGGTGAAAAAAATGTTTTTTTATATTTTTTTTTTTGGATTTGAATTTTAGCAAAAAGTAAGAAATTTGGGTTTTTTTGCAAAATGGTCGCTCTTCTTTTGTTTATAGCGGCGATAAGAAATGACGCAGAGGCGATCAAATACCACCAAAAGAAAGCTCTATTTGTGGAAAAAAAGGACGCAAATTTTGTTTGGGTACAACAAGCGACGCAGCGCCGAATCGCAAAAAGTGCTCTGGTCCTAAAGTGCGAAATTCTTCCGATCTTCCAACCAACACCATCGCTAATCAATGCGTTTTTACAGACGCTGCCTTAATCAAAGCTAAATGTGGACCAATTTAAAAAATTAAATTCACCTTTCCAACCCTCTGAAATTCTTACGACAATTGACTCATTACCGAGTAACAAATCCCCAGGTCCAGACGGATTCATAGGGGAATATTACAAAACTTTCAAGCATATATTTATACCATATATGATTCGCATTTTTAACAAAGCGGCTGCCTCTTCCTCCTTCCCTCAGGAAATGTTGCAAGCAATGGTTATAACATTACCCAAGCCAGGGAAAGATCCAACAACACCCCAACATTTTAGACCAATTTCTTTATTAAACAATGACATCAAAATATATGCAAAACTCCTAGCTATTAGATTACAAGACATTCTCGGGGGGCGTGGCTTGGCACCGCTCGGAGATGGCCGCCTAACTCGAGCTCTCCTGCGAGACGGAGCAAGAATCAGCCATAAGGAGAGAAATAACGCCGCTTTCCTGCCTCCACGATGGGGAAACACGATGGCAACACCCCAGGCACCCGAAGCCAGAAGGATCCGCTCACACAGTCCGCGGGGAACATTCCGGCGATGTTCCGCATATCAGCCGGAGAAGGCCATGCAGCCTCTGACCTAGATTTGACAGGCTCCACCGGCAATCAAGCGAGCGCTGTGAGAGATCCCATCCCTGCACCGATCGCTCTGGCCAGAGCGCTGAGCCTGGCTGATCTTCAGACAGTGGCAGCAGACATAAAAGCCACATTAGCTGCAGCTATCACTGATTTAAAAACAGATATCAATGCCATTGCAGCTCGCATGGGATCTGCAGAACAAACATCAGCACGTCACGCGGAAGCCATTAAACAGGTACAGAGATCTACTGATATTAATCTTTCCCACATTATAGAAATCCACAGACACATGGAGGATTTAGATAATCGCGGCAGACGTCATAATATCAGGCTCAGGGGGGTCCCAGAAACTGTGGAGCAACAACACATAGAACACACGGTTACAGGGATCTTCAATGACCTATTAGACAGACCCCCCGACTCCCCCATAGACATGGAGAGGATTCACAGAGCCCTCAGACCAAAGGGGCGAGACACCGATCCCCCCAGGGACATAATTTGCTGCCTTGTCAATTTTCAACTAAAGGAGGCCATACTTAGAAAAGCAAGAGAACGAAATCATGTGTTGTATAATGGGACTGAGATAAAATTATTTCAGGACTTATCCAACATAACTCTACAGCACAGACGTGCTTTACGCCCCCTTCTTGACCAATTGCGCACTAGAGCAATTCCATATAAATGGAAGTTCCCTTTCTGCCTCTCTGCCACCTGGAGGGGCCATACTGCTAATTTACGCACCCCTGATGATCTTCAGGCATTTTGTGAAGCCCTGCACATCCCTCTAACGGAAGTACCTGATTGGTATAGCTCATTCTCGATCACAGAGGCATGGGTTGAGGTCACAAACAACTGTACACCGTGAGCACAAAGACACCGAGACCGCAGACGAAGGAACGTCTCCCCTCCTTTGAACAGCTCTTGCAGAGATGATGCACCGAGAAGCCCGGGGTCATCCCCACCGCGAAGAAGAGATTGCATGGACACATAGAGAAACACCTATTTTCGTCCCCTTTCTCATATATCTCTGACTTACATCTCCAGTATGTTCTATCCGCTATGTGAACTATGTTCAGTAACCGTTTTTTTTCCCCTCGTAGTGAAGATACCCTTCAAGAAAATCTGTTCTTTCTTTCTTAACACATAACAGAACCAGGTATGCACCGAAACCCTTCTTGATGCTTTCTCAAGCAAACATTGGAGGACTTCTACATGGAGCACGTAAGCACAAAGTTTATATTACTTCTCCTTCACAACAACGTCTGTGACTGTTAACAGGGCCACCCACAAAAACCCTGCACCAAAACCCTCTATCGACTGAAAGTGGGACCCCAGCACTCTCATTCAAAACTATCCCCCCCCCCCCATGCTTAAAGCTCTCTCAAACCTAAGTGAAGAAAAGATAAGAAAAAGACTTGTTCATCTAGTTTAATTTGCCGGCAATCTGAATCCCTTTACTCCCATCCTCCCCCCCCCATGTGTGTTTTTTCTTCTCGTTTTTTTTTTTTAATTATCTCCCCCTCCCCTTTTCAGAACTTACTGGAGCAATGCTATGCACATTATTCCATGCGTGATTTGCCCCGCTTATATACGTTATAGCACTGTTAATCGTTAATGGTTATTTTAAGAGAACTGTATATTTTTGTTTTCCCCAAATGCTCAGTCGGGACGCCTGTAAGCTCGCCTGGAAGATATTCTAAATTCCACATTCCCCCACCCCCCAAGCTGTCTATCGGTATTAGAATGATAGAATACTTGTCATATCATGACCCCCTAAACCGAAGACAACATACATAACACCCAAGGAAAACCACACCTACCAAACAAGACTCCGCTCCTCAAACTGTCCTTACAGTAGGAGGAGGCATTCCTAAACCCCTAACTTCTGGAAGACGAGCTTGCGGGTACCCCGAAGGCCATTCTCAGACTTAAACTTACCCTAGGGCTGGCTTAAGCCTCAGTATGTTTTACTCTAATCTAACTGGTTATAAGACACAATGTTTATAAATCTGTATTTAGCATAGTGCACTACTCTACTTTATGCCACTTGACAACATGATACTAATCGAAACTTAGACCTCAACACTCCTCCCCAGTAGCCCAGCAACTTACTCTACCTCCCCTAAATATCACTTACATCCTTCTGGAACCCGATCCCACATATCCAATTGACCACCGTTCTTAATTCAAGATCCCCATTAGACCAAAGATACGCCAACAAAAATAAAAATAAACAGACCTCCTGCTCCCCCTGTCTGCCCCCCCCCCCCGCGGACCCACTAGAATCCTTTCCCCCAGGGTAAACCTACACCCCCCATAATCTACATACACTAATCTCCCGTACTCTAGGCACCCTTTACACCCAGCTCCTCCACCGCAGGTCGACCCCCTATTCAACGGTTACAAGTCTAGCTCCCGCACAGAGTGAGTATATCTCTCTCCTCTGACCCTTCCGGTTCACTTAGTTTCTTCAACTAGGTAGTAGGAAATATAGCAGGCCTATCAATTCCTCCGGTTTTCTCTACCCTCTATATTTAACGCTCTACATTTCTCTTCTTCTTTCTCTACTACACATTTCCCCTAACTCTCTGGTCCTCCGCCCCCCAGCTCGCCTCGGACCACACAGGAGTTTATCAAACGATCCTCCCGCCAAACCACCAAAATGACCCAAACCACACCGAGTGCCACTCCCCTCTCCATGAAACTATTGTCCATCAACTCTAATGGATTAAACATTCCAGAAAAGCGCTCCCAACTCCTTCGAGAATGTAGTAAAAAACAAATTCATATAGCCTACTTACAAGAGACACACTTTCAGACAGGGAAAATCCCGAAGCTTTCGAATAGGGAGTACCCCATGGTATATCACGCCTCCAACCAGGACTCCAAATCCAAAGGAGTGTTGATTCTTATTTCCAAAAACCTCTCTGATATCTTACCAGATCCGAATGGGAGATATATTTTTCTTAAAGGGAAACTCCACAACCGCCCCATAACACTCGCCAACATCTATGCCCCCAACTCCAAACAAGTCCCCTTCTTCTGTCAAATTGGAGACCTCCTCTCATCCTTTTCAGAGGGGATCATTATCCTCGGAGGGGATTTCAACGTGCCCCTTGAACCAAACATAGACACCTCAATGGGCAAATCTAACATCCCCTATAGAGCCCTGAAACAAATCAAACTACAATTCCAAAAACTTATGCTCCATGACACGTGGAGGATACTCAATCCCCAAGACAGAGACTATACGTTCTACTCTGGATTACACCAAAAGTACTCTAGAATAGACTACTTTTTCTTATCACAACCTGACCTCCCCCTCCTCAAAAAGACCTCGATTGAACCAATGACTCTCTCTGATCACCATCCCATCTCTATTACTCTATCCTTCCCAGAACTCCAGACAAGGACTAAGACTTGGAGACTTAACACATCATTGCTCAAAGACCCGATCAGTACAAAAAAATTCCAGGAGGCACTCCAGGAATATTTCCTCATCAACAATAACAAAACATCATCCCCCCTTATAGTGTGGGAGGCTCATAAATGTGTGATGAGGGGTATCTTCCTGGAGGCCTCAACTAGAATGAAAAAAGAAAAACAAGCAAAAATTAATGCTTTAATGATGCGCATACGCTCCCTAGAAACTGCACATAAACAAAACCTGGCAACCAATACCCTTCAGGAACTAACCCAAGCCAGAGCCCTCTTAAAAGAAGAATTAGACTTAATCACTAAAAGACAATACATATTACGACATAAAATATATTATGAACAAGGAAATAAATGTGGTAGACTCCTGGCAAAAGCCATCCAAGAAAAGAAGAGTAGTGCCACAATCCATCACATTAGGGATAAACATAATAAAATACACTCTTCCAATGAAGAGATCGCAGGGCAGTTTGAAAAGTACTATAAAGACCTCTACAATATCTCACCCAATCAAACCAGATCCTTTGCCTGCTCAAGCAGAGCTGAACTAATCCAAAAATTTCTCACCCAGTACGGGGGACCAAAAATATCACCTGAAATCTCACATAAACTAAACACACCAATATCTGAAGAGAAGTTTGAATTAGCCCTTAAAGGGATGAAGGTTGGGAAAGCCCCAGGCCCCGATGGCCTATCGTTGCAATACTATAAAGTCTTCAAAGACACCTTAAAACCACAATTCATAAAAGCCTTCAGAGCCTTAGCACAAGATGGACCAGTCCCCCCGCAACTCCTTGAGGCCCACATAACGGTAATACCTAAGGAAGGGAAAGACCAGGAAATGGTTTCCAATTATCGCCCAATATCACTCATAAATGTAGACGCCAAAATCTAAGCAAAAATGCTAGCTAATCGTCTCCTCCCCCTCCTAACAACCCTAATTTCTTTAGACCAAGTAGGCTTCATTCCAGGGAGGGAGGGACGAGATAATACAATTAAAGCCCTCAATATCCACCATTGATTAACAAAACATGACTTACCTGGCTTATTTCACTCACTTGACGCTGAGAAGGCGTTCGACAGGGTGGCCTGGGACTATATGTCTAATGTACTGACTTACTCTGGACTCCCAAAAATAATGATCTCCTATATTGGAGCGCTCTATTCCTCACCATCAGCCAGAGTACGTGTCAATGGCCACCTGTCGAACGCCTTCCCTTTGCACAATGGTACTAGACAGGGTTGTCCACTTTCTCCCCTCCTATTCGTACTCACCCTAAAACCCCTTCTGAACCAACTTCGTCAGAATCAAAACATTAAAGGAATATCAATTGAGAACTATACTTTTAACGTAGCGGCATTGGCGGATGACCTTCTACTATTTCTCTCAGAACCTCATACTTCCATTCCAGTCCTCCTTAAAGTACTAGAGGAGTTCCAAAACATTTCCAATTTAAAAATAAACCATTCAAAATCAAATGCCCTAAACATTTCATTACCGCTAGAAACTCTCAATCAATGCCAAGCGAATTTTCCTTTCACATGGGCGAAGGAATCAATTACATACCTGGGTATCAAGATACCAAAAATACTTTCTAATCTATTTCAGGTCAATTATGTTCCCAGCCTACTGTCGGCAAAAGATGACCTGAAAAGATGGAATGCTCTCAACATTTCGTGGTTCGGCAGGGCTTCCCTCATTAAAATGACAATCCTACCCCGCTTTTTGTACCTCTTCCAAACCATACCGATAACTTTAAATCATTCTGCCAGGCATGCACCTCCTTCATCTGGAGACACAAACCCCCCAGAATAAAATTTGACCAACTTACCCTCCCAAAATCAAAGGGTGGAATAGCCCTCCCTGACCTACGCAGGTACTACTGGGCAGCTCATCTTACGCGTATAGTAGATTGGAACATACATCAGGACCTCAAGGATTGGGTTAGATTGGAACATCTCTCTTCCCCCCTGACACTGGGAACCCTCCCCTGGACTGACCCTAAGCTCACTCCCCATTCAATAAAATCCCATCCACTAATAGGTCCCACGCTAACAATATTCCATTCCTCTGCAAGCAAGACAAATCCGAAGCAATGGATTGGTCCGCTCACACCACTGCGTGATAATCCCGAATTCCCCCCTGGAATCAATAATTCCTTCCTATCCTCAATGTGGCCTCACAGAGACCCACTAGCCAGACACTTCTTGCACAAAGGCAAACTTCTATCCCTAGAAGATCTTAATACTAAACTATCCCCACACCGCATCCCTCGATGGTCTTATCTGCAAATAAATCACTTCCTTACTAAAGGGAAAACAGAGGAACAGTGGTCAAGAGAACTCCCAACTCTGGAACAAACTTGCACCCAAAAATCACCCCAAAGACATGTGATCTCTACCCTCTACACTTCTCTTTTCGAGGAAGGTAAAACTTTTTCCAGCAATGCATTCTCAGCATGGCAACACGACCTACAAACTAGCGTCTCTGAACAAGACTGGGAAACAATCTGTCATCACACACACAAGGGCTCCCTCAACGTAGCCACCCAAGAATGTAGTTACAAAATCCTGATGAGGTGGTACAGAACTCCTGACCGCCTCAATAAATTCTACCCTCAGCTTCCTAATAGATGTTGGCGATGTGATGCGGAAGGTGGTACTATGCTCCACATATGGTGGTCTTGTCCCCTAATCCAGCCTTTTTGGAAAACAGTACACGAAACCATTACTTCGATCACCAATGACCCCCTAGAGTATTCCCCTACCTTGTACCTTCTCCATTTCACTTCTATCCCCAGTAACAGATATCATAGATCTCTGGCACAGACTATGATAAATGCAGCCAGACATTGTACCCCTTGTCACTGGAACACAGATAAGACTCCAACGAAAGTGGAGTGGCTCCACAGAGTCAACAACATAGAAAAAATTGAAGAATTAATCAGTATAGCATCTGAAAGAATTCAGCAATTTCCAAAAACCTGGTTTGGCTGGATACAATATAAATTGACACCAGAATTCCAAGCACAACAATAAAAAGAAAAGTCTCAGACTCGCTTCTTATTCCACTTTTTAAATACCCTCATACAAATAGGGCCCCTGGACCATAAAAGTGGGAGTCAGGGCCCCCCTCTACACCTTCCATAACCAAAAGATCAACCCCCAAATAAACAGAGGAACAATCGAATAATTCAGAGAGCTCCTGATACCCTGGGGTGGACGGGGCGCGATGGCGAGGCGGGGGATCTAGGGACCACTCTCTTCCCCGCTTCCTTCTCCCTTCATCTCCTCCTTCCTCTCACTTTCCCTCTCATTCTTCTCTTACTCATTATTTCTCCAACTAACAACAACCTATCATTCTACACAATACCCCACATAGATTTCCAATAGTTCAACGAGCGTCTAACCCACATAGACCATAGGAGAGAGAATCTCCTTTCCCTACCTATATTGAATTTCTAAGCTTCACAAATAAACAGATATTCCTAATCAGCCTATACATTACCACTTGCAAATAGTTAAACCCTCTTTTATACCAATACCATCTGTACGAGTATCAATATAAATATTGTATTGTATATTCTAACATTGCAAAGTAGAATGTGAATGCACTGTTCCTTTTTGCTACTTAACTATGCTGGTTGTATTCTTATGTATTTTACATTTCTCTTCAATAAAACTTTATGGAAAAAAAAAAAAAAAAAAGGTTTGACTTCACTGTAAAAGCTTAGCCACATTCAGAACACTGAAATCACTTCTCTCCAATGTGAATCCTCTGGTGTCTGATAAGATGTGACTTTGTTGTAAAAGCTTTGTCACATTCAGAACATTGATACGGCTTCTCTCCAGTGTGAATTCTCTGGTGTTTGAAAAGCTGTGTCTTATGTGTAAAAGCTTTGTCACATTCAGTACATTGATATGGCTTCTCTCCAGTGTGAACCCTCTGGTGGCTGATAAGCTCTGACTTCGATGCAAAAGCTTTGCCACATTCAGAACATTGATACGGCTTCTCTCCAGTGTGAATCCTCTGGTGTGTGATAAGACCTGACTCCCACCTAAAAGCATTGTCACATTTAGAACACTGATATGGCTTCTCTCCAGTGTGAATTCTCTGGTGTTTGATAAGACAATCCTTTCTTTTAAAAGCTTTGCCACATTCAGAACAAGGATATCGCTTCTCTCCACTTTTCTAAAACGTAATTTCCGTTTGGAATGGTGTGTGGTCTCCTTAGTGTGACCTCTCTTCGGTATAGTTACAAGCCTTACACAGTTTCGAAAATTTCGATTCTCTCTTGAATAGCGTGTGGTCTCCCAAGTGTCACCTCTCTTCGCTATAGGAACAAGACTTACACCGTTTCGAAAATTTTCTTTCCTAACAGAATAGTTTGTGGTCTCTTAAGTGTGACCTCTCTTCGGTATAGTCACAAGATTTACACTGTTACGAAAATCCACCCTCAGTCCAGAATAGTGTGTGGTCTCCTAAGTGTGACCTCTCTTCGGCATAGTTACAAGACTTACACCGTT
>BLSH010506497.1:161644-180281 GCA_018402905.1 Glandirana rugosa | reverse complement strand
ATATGGGTTCTCCCGGCTTATTTATACTTTTTTGACACAGTTTGAAGATGATTTTAGAACATTTCTATGGCCTCTACCGTTAATTAATACTTTTCAGACCCATTTTGAAGATGATCTCCATTTTTGCTTTTTTTATGTTTTTATTTTTTTTTAAATATTTAAAGTTATTTCACTGTCCCCATTTCTTTGTAGGTCACTTGTCCCATCCTTAACCCCATTTCCTTCCTTTTGCATACCTCTAGGACCTTCCAGGACTATTTTACAGCCATTTTTGTGCCTAAAAGTCTGTGTCCCCATTGATTTCAATGGGGTTCGAGGTCCGGGACAAAGTTCGGGTTCTGTCCGGACCCGAACCCGGACTTTGTCCCGAAGTTCGGCCGAACCAGCAGAACCCGGACTTCTAGAAGTTCGCTCATCTCTACTTATTACAGGAATTAAAAGGTTAGATAAACAAAAGATAGCAATAACAAATTTTATTGATAAGTGTGAGTGTCAGATCATATCATTTTGCCAACTTAATGCACCAGCAGGGCTTAGAAAATACTCTGCCATCTCATCCCTAATACAAAAACTGATTGTTGGACCACGGACATGTGGAAAATCAACAGGTTCCAAATTGTTGGTCAATGTATCATCAACATTTACACCATCCCTATCCCAAACCAAATTGTGCAAAACACATGCTGCCTTTATTAATTTGCAAGCATTATCTACCTTAAGATTTATAGGTTTCCAAAAAAATTGCCATTTGTTTGCAAGAATTCCAAAGGCACATTCTACAAGCTGGCGTGCCAGACAGAGACGGTAATTAAAGATTATTTTACGAGTGTCAAGATTCCTATGGGAGTAGGGCTTCATTAGATGCTCATTGATGGCGAATGCCTCATCTGCCATGAATACAAATGGCATATCTGGATGTTCTGTTCCAGGCAATGGTCGATTTTCTGGCAAATCCAAACAATTGTCTGCAAGAAGCTCTCTAAATTTTGAATTTTTGAAAACAGCAGAGTCAGCAGAGCTACTGTATGCTGCTACATCAATAACTAAAAATTTAGTCTGCATCAACCACAGCCATTAACACAACAGAAAAATATTTCTTGCAATTATAGTATCGGGAACCACTGTGACAGGGTTTTATTAACCTAATATGTTTCCCATCGATCACACCCAGGCAGTTAGGAAAGTTGGTTTTGATCCAGAACCGCTCAGCAATATCAATCCATTTGTCTTTATTTAGAATCGGAAGGAATGTTTGTTTTTGATTCCAGATAGCATCACATTTCCTTCAAGATTTGACTGATGATTGATATTCTGATTCTAAACTCATATTGCAATGATGTGTATGAATTTCCTGTTGCAAAATATCTGTAATAAATAAAGAAAAAATTAATTTCTTGCAGTACATCTACTGAAAACGGAATGGAAAACTATGCGTGATAATTTCAAAAGGGAGTTGAAGAAGCAAAATCAAGTTAGGAGTGGTTCAGGAAGAAGAATTGGCCGTGTATATTGCCACTTCCATAAGTATATGTGTAGAATTGTAACTATTTTTCAAATGATGTATTTATATTTTACAAGACTGAAAGATATACCAAATTGTCTCCATTATTTAATAATATATATATTTTTTTGGAGAACCCAGAGTAAAATGGATTCAGAAACAGAGGAGGACCAGGAACAAGAGGATCCAGAAAATCCGGGGGAAAATGATCATGTAGATACCAATGTTGAGGACACTGAACATAAAATATACCATATACCAAATATACCATAAACCACAGAACCTAGACCCAGACCACAGGACTAGAGTTGATCGAACCTCTGGAAGTTCGGGTTCTGCTGGTTCGGCCCAACTTCGGGACAAAGTCCGGGTTTGGGTCCAGATTGGACCCAAACTTTGACACGGACCCCGAACCCCATTGAGATCAATGGGGACCCAAACTTTTAGGCACAAAAATGGCTGTAACAAAGTCCTGGAAAGTCCTAGAGGTCTGCAAAAGGAAGGAAAATGGGGGTAAGAGTAGGGTAATTGTCCTACAAAGAAATGGGGATAGGGAAATAACTTAAAATAATTTTTAACCTAAAATCACATAAAAAAATCAAAAATGGAGGTGGATGTGGAGTTGGAGGTTGAGGAGGCGGTGAAAGTGGCGGTGGAGGAGGTAGCCAACACTGTTTTTTTTATTTTTGGAATTTTTTGTTTGTTTTTTAAACCAGCAATGTAGATGCACTTTTTAATTTTGTGCAAGAAACAATAATCTATCCCTTTAAGCAACAGTAGGAACCTCTCCCTATAGAACTAGGAAATGATTTTAGATTCTAAAATCATCTCCAAGTTGTACAGGGAAAGCCTCCAGCTGTTGTTTTAAGGGAAAGATCAGTGTTCTAAAATCATCTTCAAATTGTGTGGGAAACCCCTATATCAGCCGCAGGGAAGCCATATTAGTGTTTTAAAATCATCCTCAAATTGTGTGGAAAACCCCTATATCAGCCGCAGGGAAGCCATATTAGTGTTTTAAAATCATCTTCAAATTGTGTGGAAAACCCTTATATCAGCAGCAGAGAAGCCATATTAGTGTTTTAAAATCATCTTCAAGATAGGCTTTTTCCATACAATTTGATGGTGACTCCAGCCCCATATAGAGGCTGGGTCACATGGTTCACTGGCCAATCACAGCCATGCCATTAGTAGGCATGGCTGTGATGGCTTCAAGGGAAAACCAGTGAAACACTTGTTGATTGGCTGCCCTCTGCAGCTTTTTAACACGTGTAGTAAAATACCAGAACCCCGGACCCGAACCAGGACTTTTTTTGAAAAGTACGGGCTCGAACAAAGGCAAACGGAGGAATTTGTAAGCGTGGTTAAAAAATTATATCAAGAAAAACAAAGTGATACGAGTGAAATAGCCTCATTTGCCCATAGTCTAGGTCCGCAAACGGAGGAAGTAAATTGTGGTCACCAGTGCGACATGCGCATCGAAATTCTAAAAGTTATTAAACACTTCAAGAAACTTCCTCCTCCCCCTCTGGAACCTCCTCCCCCCCTCCTCTTAGTAGGGAAGAGGTGCCCAGTACAGTAAATTATATGAGGTATGACACCAGCAGCAGTCAGCCAAGTACCTCTTACGATCATAGGGCAACCCCTTCCCCTTACCCACCTGCTGCAGGGTCTCACTACCCACTTGCTGCCATGAGTTATAACTATTACATGCCCCACTCTACACACCAGCCAAATTTGGTACAGGGAGGGCCATCTCAACGTGCCCCTATGAATCCGATACCTCCTTCCTCTGTAGATGAACCTCATGGTCCTTCTCCTTCTTACCATCATTTATAATGTTTTTTGTGTTACCTTTTGAAAAGTTACTAATTTTGCACATAATGTTATTTTGTTGTTGCTTTTGACAAAAAAATACATATTAAACCCTCGCTGCTACAAAGATATGTTGCACTTCTGATGGCCACAATCCTGCGCCACTATAGCTTAATGTTCTAAAAAAGTTTATTTTGTATGATTTATACTGTTGTGCACATGTGGTGCATGTTTGTTACTTTTATATAATATGTAATAAATATTTTACATACTAATCTAACTATTTCTAGATCTTTTGTTTTAAATGTTTATATGTTGTCTCATGCAAACATCATACACTTACCTCAATGTTATTAATAAACGTTCACATGGTGATACTGCAACCCTGCAGTTGGTATCCCGTCGCGTCAGGTCAGGTCTCAAGATATCAAAAAGAAAGTCAAACCTGGTGAAGGAAGACACAAAGTAAACATTACATATACCACATATATTCTAGCTTGAACCATACACAATGGTTCAAATTGGAGGATATGAGGTAGGGTTAGTGAATATTGTAAGTGGTATTAGGGTTAGGGTTGGTGGATTACATGTAGTGATAGAGGAATTATGGTGTAGGTTGGTGGATTTGGGACTACTGAGACTGGGATTAGGATTAGGGTTGGGATTTGGGGACAATTGGGAGTTGGATTGGGATTAGGGTTGGGATTTGGGGACTACTGGGAGTGGAATTATGGTGTAGGTTGGTGGATTTGGGACTAGAGGGACTGGGATTAGGGTTAGGATTTTGGGACTACTGGGAGTGGGATTGGGATTAGGGTTGAGATTTTGGGACTACTGGGAGTGGAATTATGGTGTAAATTGGTGGATTTGGGACTACTGGGACTGGGGTTAGGATTAGGGTTGGAATTTTGGGACTACTGGGAGTGGGATTGGGATTAAGGTTGGGATTTGGGGACTACTGGGAGTGGGATTGTGATTCGGGTTGGGATTTTGGGACTACTGGGAGTGGGATTGGGATTAGGGTTGGGATTGTGGGACTACTGGGAGTGGGATTGGGATTAGGGTTGGGATTTGGGGACTACTGGGAATGGAATTATGGTGTAGGTTGGTGGATTTGGGACTACTGGGACTGGGATTAGGGTTGGGATTTTGGGACTACTGGGAGTGGGATTGGGATTAGGGTTGGGATTTGGGGACTACTGGGAGTGGAATTATGGTGTAGGTTGGTGGATTTGGGACTACTGGGACTGGGATTAGGGGACTACTGGGATTAGGAATAGGGTTGGGATTTGGGGACTACTGGGAGTGGGATTGGGATCCGGTTTGGATTTTGGGACTACTGGGAGTGGGATTGGGATTAGGGTTGGGATTGTGGGACTACTGGGAGTGGGATTGGGATTAGGGTTGGGATTTGGGGACTACTGGGAATGGAATTATGGTGTAAATTGGTGGATTTTGGACTACTTGGACTGGGATTAGGGTTGGGATTTTGGGACTACTGGGAGTGGGATTGGGATTAGGGTTGGGATTTTGGGACGACTGGGATTAGGATTAGGGTTGGGATTTTGAGACTACTGGGAGTGGGATTGGGATTAGGGTTGGGATTTGGGGACTACTTGGAGTGGATTTATGGTGTAAATTGGTGGATTTGGGACTACTGGGACTGGCATTGAGATTAGGGTTGGGATTTGTGGACTACTGGGAGTGGGATTGGGATTAGGGTTGGGATTTGGGGGACTACTGGGAGTGGAATAATGGTGTAGGTTGGTGGATTTGGGACTACTGGGACTGGGATTAGGGTTGGGATTTTGGGACTACTGGTAGTGGAATTGTGATTAGGGTTGGGATTTGGGGACTACTGGGAGTGGGATTATGGTGTAGGTTGGTGGATTTGGGACTACTAGGACTGGGATTAGGGTTAGGATTTTGGGACTAGCGGGAGTGGGATTATGATGTTTGTTGGTGCCTGTGTCTTGCAGTTCTGGTTTGCATAATATTCATTGGTCAGATCCCACAGTTGAGGGTGTTGTCTTATTGAATGAATGAATTCTTCAGATTCTAGACCTGCTCCTCTTCCTCTTGCTCTTGGTCTGTCCACATTTCTCTCTGTCTCTTGGTTTTCTGCAGGTGCACCATAATCCCACTCCCAGTAGTCCCCAAATCCCAACCCTAATCCTAATCTCAGTCCCTGTAGTCCCATATTCATCAACCTACACCATAATCCCACTCATAGTAGTCCCCAAATCCTAATCCTAATCCCAGTCCCATATCCACCAACCTACTCCATAATTCCACTCCCAGTAATATCAAACCTTGAACCATAATTAATGTGTTAAATATATGTATTTGTATTCAAATCTGAAACAATAATCAAACTATTGAATGAAACAGGTATCTTTATTCACAAGTAAACATCAATAACAAATATACTGTAATCCAAACACAATAATATCGACATCTATGCCAACAAACAACAATTTCAAAGTAATGAAACATGGCACTGAATATCTTTTTATTGAGTAAGCAGATCATATATTGGTCTCAGATCATATCTTCTTGCCAACTCACAGCACCAGTAGGGCTCATAAAATAATTAAATCTCTGACTTGGAAACCCGCTGTTGGACCACGCACATGAGGAAAATCCACTGGCTCTAAATCGTGTGCCAATGTGTCCTCAAAATTGACTCCATCTCTATCACGGACAACATTATGCAGAACACATGCTGCCTTAATTACCTTGCAAGCGTTGTCGACCTGTAGGTTGATAGGTTTCATGAATATTTGCCATTTGTTGGCAAGAATGCCAAAAGCGCATTCCACTAGCCGAAGTGCCCGACCTAACTGGTAATTAAATATTCTTTTCTGGGTGTCCAGATTCCTATTGGAGTAGGGCTTTATCAAATGCTCCTTGATGGCAAATGCCTCATCAGCCACAAACACAAAGGGCATATCAGGATTTTCGGTCCCGGGTAAAGGTTTGTTTTCCGGCAAGTCTAGTCAATTTGCTGCAAGAAGCTGTCCAAATTTAGAATGTTGGAAAACCGCTGAGTCTGCAAAACTCCCATATGATCCTACATCAACGAATAGACATTTGTAATCTGCATCAATAACAGCCATTAGCACAACAGAAAAGTGCCTTTTGTAGTTGAAATATCTTGTACCACTGTGACAGGGTTTTATGAGCCTAACATGTTTGCCATCAATCGCTTCAAGGCAGTTAGGGAATTGTGTTTTGCTCCAGAAATGCTCAGCAATATCATTCCAATTATCTTTATTAGGAATCGGAAGAAATGTATTTTTATTATTCCAAATAGCATCTCAGGTTTGCTTCACAATCACATTAATTGTTGATATTCCTATGGGATACTCATATTGCATCGATGTGTAGGTATTTCCAGTGGCAAGATATCTGAAATTAAAAAGAATAATTTAATAGTTTACAGTCAAAATATTAAAGACTCATTGGAAAACAATGCAAGACAATTTCTGGTGGGAACACAAAAAAGGGGGGAGAGGGGAGAGAGAGAGAGAGATAGGGGGTAGAGAAGGAGAGGGGGAAAAGGAGGGGGAGAGAGTGAGAGAGATGGGGGGTAAGGGAGGCATGAAAGCAGTGGAAGAGGGAGAAAGGGTAGAGAGGGTTTGAGAGAGAGAGGTGGAGGTGGGAAAAGTGGGATGCGAGATATCCCTGTCCCTATCTGCAGCCCCTCCTGTGCCCTACGTACCAGTCTGTGAGAGCACTGGGGGAGTGTGGAGCACTGGGCAGGAGAGCACTGGGGTGGGGGGGGGGGGGAAGAGCATGGAGGAGCTTGAGAGGACAGGGGGATAGAGAGCATAGGAGCAGTGGATGCTGGAGAGTGCTGGGGGGGCAGAGAGCACTGGGGAAGGTGAAGAGCACAGGAGGGTGGTGGGGGCCAGAGAGTGCTGGGGGAGCTTGAGCCTCATCTGCATTATATACACTTACCGTAGCGTTATTTGCAAACGTTCACATTGTGTTATAGCAACCCTGCAGTTGGTATCCTGTCTCATTAATTCAGGCATCAGAAGGTCTAGTAGAAAGTCAAATCTGTGGAAGTTAATAGGTCAATTGTTAGCACTTGATAAACTTGAACTGTTGCTATAACCTACCATACGTTATGGATTGGGATTCAAGTATTAGGATTAGGGAATTAGTAGTCACAGACTATTAGTACTTGGAATTAGGCTTAGGTTTGGGACTACTAAGGCTGGGATTAGTGTTGGGTTTTTAGGACTACTTGGAGTGGGATTAGGGCTAGGGTTGGAGGTTTGGGTGTACTTGGAGTGGGATTAGGCTACTAGGGTGGGGATAAGGTAAGGTTTGGACGTCTGGTGGGACTGACTCTTTCACTTACGTTGCAATGCTCACCCGAGTATAATTTCTAAATTTTATAGGGCGCTCTCTCAAGTTTTGATAAAGCAGGACATATTGCCCTCTAGAGCTGTGGGTCTGTAGGATGGGATGTACCCAATACGTCGTTGCTGTCTCTGTTGAAGGATATTTTCCCAATATTACAAGCAGCAGCAGCATCTCATAAAACTCCATCTTCTTTCCTCTCTCTCTCTCTCTTCCCCACGAAATACCAGGAAGTAAACAGGAAATGATGTAGGGGGTGTGCTGTTCATTTACTCCCGATGCTTCAAAAACGCTTGGAAAACGCCTTTAAAACGCCGTAGCGCTAGCGCAGTAAAAACGCTAGTAAGACGCGGCTATATCGCTAGACGTTAAATAGCCGTTTTTCAAACTCCCCAGTGTGAAAGTTGGCTGACTCATTTCTAATCAGCCACTAGGTCTTCTCCCTTTTGGATTGGAGAGTGGTTGGGATGCTTTTTGGGTGTGCCAAAAAGATGCCTACATGGATATGAGGAAATTTCTTATTGGTTTTCCATTGGTTCCTTCTGGGGTGGAAGAAGCAGTTATAGGTAGAGAATAAAACACAATACAGTACAAAGAAGATGATGAGAAAAAAAGTGGATTAAGCTCACTTTAGCAGTTATAGGTAGAGAGTAAAACACAATGCAGTAAAAAGGAAATGATGAGAAGGAATGGATAAAACTCACTTTTGGAAGTGAAAAAAAGTTTAGGGACCATCTGGAGAGTGGTGACTCTTGCTCAAAAGGGCAGATGCCTGTGGTGCAGTGGTGTGAATCCTGCGGATGGATGGTCCGGCTATTCAGATCGATGTAGGCATCTTGCAGGTTGAATGTCTTGCTTGGATATGCAGGGTATGTCAGAAGCTATGGATGGAATGTCAGGCTACTCAGGACAGAAGAAGATCAAGATGAATGGCGGTGGCAGCAGATGAGGTGCAGTCGCAGATCCGGATTAAATGTCAGACCGGTAGTGAGGGAGTGAGAGTGGTTGCGTTTAGAGATGCTCGGTTGCTACATAGTTACATAGTTAGTCAGGTTGAAAAAAGTCCATCTAATTCAACCAAAAAAAAAAAAAGAAAAATTATATATAACCATACAATCCTTCAACCACAGTTGATCCAGAGGAAGGCAAAAAACCGCATGAGCAGTTTGCTATATTGGGGGAAAAATTCCTTCCTGATCCCCCAGAGATTCACCCTGGATCAACGTTACCTAAAAATTTTACTACCCAGTTATATATTTTACATTAAGGAAAGAATCCAGGCCTTTTTTAAAGCAATCTACTGTGCTGGCTAAAACCCCCTCTGGGGGAGGCTATTCCAAATTTTCACAGCTCTAACTGTGAGGCTGGGTTCACACCTATGCGAATTGGATGCGGCTTAAACCGCATCCAATTTGCAGGACGCTTGAAAACACATTGTTTTCAAGGTGTCCAGTTCACATATATGCGGTGCATTCGCACTCCGCATTGCACAAAAACCGCACACGTTTTTTGTGCAATGCGGTGCGAATTCCCAGCCTGTTGAGTTCAATGGGAGCGCATCTAACCCGCAGATGTGCTCCGCATTGAACAGCGATTTTGCAGGGATCTTTCCCCTCCTCGCTGCACCCCCCCCCTCCCTCCCCAAGCAGCCGATGCGCTGCGAGAACGGACATGAGCCGCCGAATGGCGGCTCCGCCCCTTCTCAGAAGCAGACAGGCTGGAATTCGCACCGCAATGGTGTGAAACCAGCCTGAGGAAACCTTTCTTGGAGATTAAATCTTTTTTTCCTCTAGACGTAAAGAGTGCCCCCTTGTCCTTTGTGATGACCTTAAAGTAAATAACTCAACACCAAGTTCATTATATGGACCACTTATGTTTTTGTACATGTTGATTATATCCCCCCTTAATCTCCTCTTCTCAAGAGAGAATAAATTCAGTTCCTCTAATCTTTCCTCATAGCGGAGCTCGTCCATGCCTCTTATTAGTTTGGTTGCCCTTCTCTGCACTCTCCAGTTCCCCAATATCCTTTTTGAGAACTGGTGCCCAAAACTGAACTGCATATTCTAGATGAGGTTTTACTAATGATTTGTACAGGGGCAAAGTTATGTCTCTATCTCTGGAGTAAATACCTCTCTTAATACATGAAAAAAATGTCCTTGCTTTGGAAACCGCAGCTTGGCATTGCATGCCATTATTAAGCTTATCATCTACCAAAACCCCCAGATCCTTCTCCACTATGGATTCCCCCAGTTGTACTCCCCCTAGTAGTTACGATGCATGCATATTCTTAGCCCCCAAATGCATAACTTTACATGTATCAATGTTAAACCTCATTTGCTACATAGTCGCCCAATTATACAGTGCATTGAGGTCTGCTTGTAAGTTGGAGACATCCTGTAAGGACGTTATTCCACTGCATAGCTTGGTGTCATCTGAAAACACTGAAATGGCACTTTAGGGGCTGCTAAGGTAATGAAGGCTAGGGAATATCACTAGGGACTCTCTGGTGGTAGAAAGTGTGATTGCGGTGTTCCGTGGCGAGGTGGAAGCTGAGCTGAGCTGTAGGCTGACCACGAGGCAGGGGTGCCGATTGCCCTGCAGTGCATCGGTGTCCCAGATCTGTCAGTCTACTTGGAAAAGGTTGGTTGGGTCTGGAAGACCACAAGGATGACGTGGTGATGTAGAGGGGGTGTGGTTATGCATTTCAGGGCTCCGCCTCTTTATCAAACCAATGATGTGGTAGCATGATTATTTCACAACAAGGAGTTGCGACAAGACTGGTTTACTGCATGCACAGACTGCAGTAATAGATCATTGATTTTCACTTATGAAAGAGGCACCCACAAGGCATATGTGACAGCCAATGCAGGAGAAGAATAACACCTTTGGAACACTTAGCAAAAAAAACAAAACATAAATGGTGAGAACAATGTCATTGTGTGTGTGTATGTGGGATTGGGGGGGGGTGTAGGGGGTTAATTCAAATACTCTACTTCAATGTACCTGAACCCTAAACATCTATTGCTCTAATCATCATTTACCCAGTACTGATTTCATATATTTGAATTTATTATTATTATTATTGAAAATATTAAGTTTCGCTCTTTAAAGTATTCAATCTATAAATGTTAAACCTAAAACGTTTGATTAGTAATCACCAAGAAGATATTTTCCATTTTAGACTGTTTAGTTTACAAGACACAGGTTAAAGAGCATTTAGCATAAAATGCTTTTGTATCTCAAAAGCCCTGTGTTTTACTGGCAAAGTCTGTAAATATAGGGAAGCAAGATAAACTTTCTAGCTACTGCCAATGCTGTTTGTGTAGAAAAAGATGAAATGATTACAAGGTGAAAGTAAGTTATAAGAGCCATTTTTATCATGTGGCGTGTTTGTAAGAGCAAATGTTCCTATACGTATATCAATAAAAACTCAATCATGGTGAGAGCAGCTGTATATCTACTATAAAGTCCTTTCAGTCAGAATGAGCGATAACTTGTTGTACTGCTGTTAAACGAAAGGAGAAATGAATAAGCCTGGGGAAAGAGAGAAATCCTTGCTCTCTGTGCTGCATGTGTATTGGAGTGCAGGAAAAAAATCAGAAAAGAGGAATAATATTTAATTCCTCCTCTCAGAGTCTGAGGATCTATCATTCATTTGCTATACATCATCCTTCTCCTGAGGAGGCGCTAGAAGGATGTGGCACTCAGGAATGCAATAAATTGTCATCACTCCATTGTATAATGCTGCTGGAAGGAAGAGGGGGCATTTGATTCATCTTAGGATGCACATTCACTAAGACCCCTTTCGCACCAAGGTGTTTTTCAGGTGCTTTTGTGCAAAGAAATAGCACCTAAAAAGTGCCTGAAAAAAGCCCCCAATACACCCCAGTATGAAAGCCAGAGTGCTTTCACACTGAGGCGGTGCGCTTGTGGGATGGTAAAAAAAGTCCTGCAAGCCGCATCTTTACAGCAGTGTGGGAGCGGTGTATTCACCGCTCCTATACCACCCCTGCCCATTGAAAACACCACAAACCAGCACTTTCAACCCCTGTTTAACCCCTTGTGGGGGTGTTAAAAGTGCACCGCTGCCTGAATGGCGGCACAATAGTGCCTCTATAACAAGCGGTAAAGCGCCACAAATTAGCAGTGTTTTATCGCTAACGCTCGGGCGGCTTCGGTGTGAAAGGAGCCTAAGAGAGATAAAAATGAACGAATATTAGAAAGGCTATCCTGATTTTTTTGTTTTTTAATAATTTTTCTAAAAATCTTGATGATTAGACTGAAAAAACTTGCAGTGAAAAAAAAAGAAGATTGTCATTACCTACTTTTTAAAATGCAAGGTGCATGGCTTTTATGTGGATCAAGATTGGAACAACTATAAAGCAATTGGAGTCTGGAGGAAGTCAGAGATTATGATTAGCATGCTTGTTAATGGCAAGTGCCTCAGAAAGTATCTTGGATCCGTATGACAGCCAGCTACCGAACATTTGCAAGAGGAAAATAAAAAATGAGATCACCACTGACATATCACAATCACCTGGTCTGGTCAACTTAATGGCTGTGGGTCTTTAGAATTTAAATTGCAATCAGAATTAGAACTCAACTCCAGTGTAAGTTTGTGTCTCAGGCTGGGTTCACACTAGTCCGATTCTCGGACCTACATTAGGAGCACAAATTGCATTACGTCATAAAAACAATTATTCCCTATGAGAGCCGTCTTAACTGCTCCGATTGTGTTTTTCAAAGTCGGACCGACTTTGAAAAAGGTTCCTGTACTACTTTTGTCCGACTTTGATCCTACTTCAGCCCATTGAGAAGCATTGAAGTCGGATCAAAGTCGTATCCGTGTCTTCACTGATCCGACTTTGGCATGCGACTTGTGCTCTGGGGATCATGAAGGGGAACTCCACGCCAAATTTAAAAAAAAAAAAAAACTGGCATAGGGTCCCCCTCCAGGAGCATACCAGGCCCTTTGGTCTGGTATGGATTTTAAGGGGAACCCCCACGTCGAAAAAAACGGCGTGGGGTCCCCCCACAATCCATACCAGACCCTTATCCGAGCACGCAGGCCAGGAAAGGGGGTGGGGACAAGCAAGCACCCCCCCGGACCATACTAGGCCACGTGCCCTCAACATGGGGAGTATGGGTGCTTTGGGGCAGGGGGGGCTCTGCACCCCCCACCCCAAAGCACCTTGTCCCCGTGTTGATGAGGACAAGGGCCTATTCCCGACAACCCTTTACAACCCGACAACCCTTTAACAAGGGGGCCCCCAGATGCCAGCCCCCTACCCTATGTAAATGAGTATGGGGTACATCTTACCCCTACCCATTTACCGGGAAAGAAATATGTACACAAAAAAACACACAGCTTTTTAAAATCTTTTATTAAATCTGCTCCAGCAGTCTTCTCCCCTCTCTGGCTCTTCTTTCTTCGGCTCTTTCATCTTCTGAGGGGTCTTCTTTCTTCTCCTTCTCTGTGGCGTCTTCTGCTCTTGTGCCGGTCTTCTCCGCTGTCCCCTTCCCTCTGTTCTTCCTCTTCCCAAGTTGACACGACGCAATCTCCTTCACGAATGCCCTCTCCGCTGTGTCTTATATTGGCATGGGGCGTGGCCACCAGATGACATCACCCGGAGGCCCCAGCTCCGTCCCCAGGATGGAAGAGGAAGAACCACCTGGTATGCTCCTGGAAGGGGACCCCATGCCAGTTTTTTTTTAATTTGGCGTGGAGTTCCCCTTCATGATCCCCAGAGCACAAAGTGCCTGGCATTGTCAGGATCAAAGTCGGATCCCTGTTCACAGACAAACGGTCCGACTTTGACCCTATGTAGGACTGTAAATCACACAGCAAAGCAGGATCAAAGTCAGACCGTTTTTTTTTTTTTTTGTCGGATAGTGTGAACCCAGCCTCAGGCCCCTTTCACATGAGTGGAGCCCGTTTTGACGGGCTCTGCTGCTCAGTGGGGATCCATCCATTTATCCCCGTTGAGCCGGCGGATGACAGAAAAGTCTCTGCACTGACCTGTCACAGCTCCATTCTCCTCTATGGAGGATCAGATGAACACGGACCATCTGTCCGTGTTCATCCGATTCGATCCCCCAGGCGGATGGAAAATAGGGTTTCCATCCGTCTGTATTTGGCGGATGTCACCGCTGACATCCGTCGCTCCATAGAGAACAATGGAGTGTCCGTTCGGGTCCGCCTGAAAAACTGACAGGCGGACCCGAACCATCCGCTCGTGTGAAAGAGCCCTTAATATATATTACTACAAAGTTTCTTGTTTAACCATTTCAGCCCCGGAACGATTTACCCACTTCCTGACAAGAGCACTTTTTGCGATATGGCACTGCGTTGCTTTAGCTGACAATTGTGCAGTCGTGCGAGGTTGTACACAAACAAAATTGATGTCCTTTTTTTCCCACAGATAGAGCTTTCTTTTGGTGGTATTTGATCACCTCTGCATTTTTTATTTTTTGCGCTATAAACAAAAAAGAGCGACAATTTGAAAAAAAAAAAATAATATTTTTTACTTTTTGCTATAATAAAGATCCAAAAAAAATGAATTTCTTTCTCAGTTTAGGACGATATGTATTCTTCTACATATTTTTTGTTAAAAAAAAATTGCAATAGGCATATATTGATTGGGTTGCACAAAAGTTATCGCGTCTACAAACTACGGGGATAGATTTATGGCATTTTCATTTTATTTTTTTCTTACTAGTAATGGCGACGATCTGCGATTTTTTATCGGGACCGCAATATTGCAAGTTGTACAAGGAAATTGTGTAGCCACCATAAGGCATCTTCCCACCTTAATTGATTTAACCAACCCACCATTACACACTCCACCTTCTGCCAGTAACTTTGGCCTTTTTGGAAAAAAAAAAAACCCTATACCAATAGTTAATACTATCACATCACTAATCCCTCCCCCTTTCTGTTAGTAACATTGGCCTGTGGTAAATAGAAGGAAATCAGAGAAAGTGGTGAGAGGAAGGTCGTTTTGCAAATCTGTTCATGTAAAAAACACCTTCTAGCAACATTTACCTGTATATAGCTAGATTGAAAAAAATATGCAATCAAGTTCAACCAACAGTAGAAATCATCCATAAACAAAATCCTATACCCATGGTTGATCCACAGGATACTTGAAAAAGCTTCCAGCAAATAATTTGACAACCGTTTTCCTACCAGAGCAAAAGTGCTTCCCATTAAGCACTTGCCGTCCGCCCACCATCAAATGACGGGGCCATGGCTGTTTACCATGTGATCGGCCGTGATGAAGTCACGGCTGATCACAAATGGCACTTTCTCCCATTCGCACGACGCATGCGCGCGATTGCGTCGGTGGCGGAGTGTTCCCAGGGAACACTGCCTGTCACCGACACTGGTATCAGCCGCCAGCCGGCGGCTGTTACCTTGTGACCGGCTGTGATCTACTTCACAGCCAATCACATCTAATGTAAACAGAGCAGTAACTCACTGTTACCAGCCCTTCTCTCCTCACAGTTTCCAGTGTGAGGAGAGAAGAGCTAGGATCAGTGAGTTACTGATCTGTACAGTAAAAACACACTGTCACTTCACTCCTGCCCCCCCAATGCACCTGTCACCCAACAGTCACCCCATCTGCCCCCATAAAGTGTACCTGTCATCAGACTGTAAAAAAATTACAACTTCAAAAAAATCACCATGCCTCTTACTAAATACCCTGGACTGTCTACTCTCCAAAAAGGGGTCATTTGGGGGTATTTGTACTTTCCTGGCTTGTAAAGCCTTGTACACACGGGACGACGATCGTACGTACGACCGTCGCAAATGTAATGCATGTAATTAGCATCTGGCCATTCCTGACTTCGGAGCATGCATGTTTTGCACAATACAACTTGTTGTACCAACTGCTCTGTACACATGATACAACGGCCGTATGAGCGCTTGTTGGTACGACCAAGTTTTCTAGTCTGCTCATACAACTCCCTTGTACGACCGTCGTATGTTCGACTGTTCTAATCGCGCATACGAACGATCGATATCGCATACAACAGGTCGTACTCACGACCGTTGTATGCGAAATCGATCGTTCGTATGCACGATTTGAACAGTCGAACATACGATTGTGGTACAAGGGAGTTGTATGAGCAGACTAGAAAACTTGGTCGTACCAACAATCTCTCATACGACCGTTGTATCGTGTGTACAGAGCAGTTGGTACAACAAAGTTGTATTGTGCAAAACACGCATGCTCCGAAGTCAGGAATGGCTGGATGCTAATTACATGCACCTGAACGTTCTTCTGCAGTCGTACGATCATGTAGTGCAATCAGTATGCTACATACAACAGCCAACATACGATTTGACACGATCGTACATGCGATCATCGTCCCGTGTGTATGGGGCTTTAGGGTCTCAAGAAATGAGATAGGCCATCCGTATATCAGGTATGATCAATTTTCAATTATTGGCACCATAGCTTGTAGATAGAGTTGAGCGAACTTCTAGAAGTCCGGGTTCTGCTGGTTCGGCCGAACTTCGGGACAAAGTCCGGGTTCGGGTCCGGACAGAACCCGAACTTTGTCCCGGACCCCGAACCCCATTGAAATCAATGGAGACCCAGACTTTTAGGTACAAAAATGTTGTAAAATAGTCCTGGAAGGTCCTAGAGGTCTGCAAAAGGAAGGAAATGTGGGTAAGGGTGGGACAAGTGACCTACAAAGAAATGGGGACAGGGAAATAACTTTAAATATTTAAAAAAAAATAAAAACAAAAAATGCAAAAATGGAGAACATCTTCAAAATGGGTCTGAAAAGTATTAATTAAAATTAGAGGCCATTGAACTGTTCTGAAAACATCTGGAATCTGTGTGTGAAGAGCGAAACCATATGCATGCTCTTCTCTATGCTGTATTTTCAAACACACTATCCAGATGTTTCAAGTGCATGTGTATGGTTTCTCCCCGGTTTTAGGTAAAGTGTTCTATTCTATTTCCAGATGTATGAAGAAAAGATTTAATGTGTGAAGAACAGCAATGATTGACGGTTTCATTTAAAGTGATTTAAAGTGATACACACATTTTAAAAAGAAGTGTGAATAAAAGATGTGCAATGATTGACGGCTTGATTTAAAGTGACACACACACACTTGAAATAATTGTGCAGAAGAGATGTGCACTGATTCCCGGTTTCATTTAAAGTGATACACACATTTTGCAGAACAGTGATATGGGTACTCCCGGCTTATTTATACTTTGACACAGTTTGAAGATGATTTTAGAACAGTTCTATGGCCTATAATGTTAATTAATACTTTTCAGACCCATTTTGAAGATGTTCTCCATTTTTGCATTTTTTATGTTTTTATTTTTTAAAAAATATTTAAAGTTATTTCCCTGTCCCCATTTCTTTGTAGGGCACTTGTCCCACCCTTACCCACATTTTCCTTCCTTTTGCAGACCTCTAGGACCTTCCTGGGCTTTTTTACAGCATTTTAAAGATTTTTCATTAAAATTACCAGAACCCCGGACCCGGACTTTTTTTGAAAAGTCCGGGTCCCGGACACCCCAAAGTTCGGTACGGACCCGAACTTTACAGTCCGGGTTCGCTCAACTCTACTTGTAGACTCTATAACTTACACAAGTACCAAATAATATACACTTATTTGGGTTATTTTTACCAAAGATAGGTAGCAGTATAAATTTTAGCCAAAATTTACATGGAAAAATTACTAATTAGCAAAATTTTATGACAGAAACAAAGAAAAAAGCATTTTTTCACAAAATTTTCAATCTTTTTTTATTTATAGCACAAAAAATAAAAAAACCCCTAGGGAATAAATACCACCAAAAGAAAGCTCTATTTGTGTGAAAAAAAGGACGCACATTTCATATGGGTACAGTGTTGCATGACTGAGTAATTGTCATTCAAAGTGTGATAGCGCTGAAAGCTGAAAAATGGCCTGGACAGGAAGGGGGTTTTCGTGCCCAGTACTGATGTGGTTAAATGGTGAGTACTATCTTTGTTTCCCTAGAAAATGTATTTTCCAGAATCATGCCAAGCACTTAAAATAATTACCCCTGCAAAAAGATGTGAGTAAAATAGAGAAAGCCAGCAAAACTGGTGAAAAAGGAATGGCTTCATGGGACTGGTTGCTCAGTGGGGATGAAGCCTACAGGAGCAAGGATTAAAAAGAACATTCCTCTACTCTTCACACCCCCTATGAAAACGGAAAATTTATATCAAATACTTGCCGTAATTTTCCTTTCCTGATAGATTCCATGGCAGCATACGTGTGGGTTAGCCCCGCCTCCTTAATTACCCTATAGAACCCCTCTCCCATAAATCTTTGCTCCATGCCAGCGGCCGTGTTCCGTGACTAGCCTACTCCAGGCATTTGGGAGGGGACTCCTGCTGCCACGGAGTCTATCCGGAAAGGAAAATTACGGTAAGTATTTGATATAAATTTTCCGTTTTCCTGACAGACTCCATGGCAGCATACGTGTGGGAAATAACTCGCTACACACACGGGTGGGAAATACTGAGCAAAGAAAGTTTACTTAACACCGTCAACCAACGGTACTTGTAAACCAAAACCAACTTGAAGATAGGGCGCTGGTTCAACACAGTAATGGGACATAGATGTGTTGCTAGAAAACCAGGAAGCTGCCCTGCAAATTACTCCGGGAGCTACACGACGCAAAGCTGCCCAGATGGAGACCAGCTCCAGGTCGTGTGAGCAAACACCATCTCCAAAAGAGCCCAGCCCTTGGCTCTGTTAGCCCGTTGGAAGACCTAGGCACCCTTGTTTGATATAATGCAAAGAAAAGACAGCACAAGCCATTACTTTACAGTAGCCATGTTCATTGAATAACCAGCAGGAACAGGGAATACCACACAGGAAATAAGTACACACAGATGCACCATAGAGTTGCATTTAAAGAAACATAACATCCATAACAATTC
>BLSH010506497.1:142951-155636 GCA_018402905.1 Glandirana rugosa | reverse complement strand
AGGACAAGAAAGGAACACGGCCGCTGGCATGGAGCAAAGATTTATGGGAGAGGGGTCCTATAGGGTAATTAAGGAGGTGGGGCTAACCCACACGTATGCTGCCATGGAGTCTGTCAGGAAACAAGCTATTAAACCTTGTTGTCCAAGAAGGTGGGAAGGGGGGCACATCAATATTTACCACTGATTGGAGTTTAGATTTAAAGGAACATAATAGAAATAACTGTTGTGCCAAATCTATTGTATATGCTTGAGTTATCAATGAGAAGCTTCATGGAAAATAATATCCCAACCTAAATTTGTTTGAAATGAGTTTAAGCCAAATTCAACCTTTGTATCAAATGAGCTAAATACATTCCAGGTGTAATAAAATAAAAGGTGTTCAATGTCTTATAGTTTTTCATCTTTCTAAAACAACCACATCAGGACAGCTTAGATCAGTGGTTTTCAACTCCTGTCCTCAGGACCCACCAACAGGTCAGATTTTAACCCTAGGTTCACACCTATGCTTTTTTTTACCGCATTTTGCAGTTTGGAGAAATGCACTACAGTCCATTTAACATGGTTTCCTATGGATGTAGTTCATATCTGTGCGTTTTTTGGAAAGAGTCAGGGACTTTTTTTCTCACTGCAGTTTGCGTTTTGCATGCAATAGACTTCAATGGAGCTGCGCCAGAAATGCAAGTGTTGTTTTTTTATGCATTTTTTAAGTGGTTTTACAGTGGTTTTGCCATGAATTGCATTTATGCTTAGCAAGCTGCCTAGCAACAAATCCCCCCCCCCCAAAAAAAACTGCAAAACGCGGTAAAAAACATGGTAAAAACATGGTAAAAAACTGGGAAAAAACGCAGAAAGTGCAGCCGCATAAGTGTGAACCTAGACTAAAGCCTCATACACACAATGAGAATTTTAGATGATGGAACGTCCGTTTTTGTTGGTTGCTTGTCTCATGTCGAAAGTGAAGAATGTACTAACAATACGAAAATTTCCGTACGACCAAATTCAACGTCAGAAATGACATAATGTGTTGAACAGTTTTGTATGTATTTTTCGTTTCTCAGCATGCGTAGTCATGATCGTATGAATTTTTTTCATACAAAAACTAAACTAATGATACGAAAATCGGACGTTGACTTAAAAATTTACTAGTCTGCACATACAGCTTTTGTCGTCCGAAAAAAGAAAATCGTCTGTCAAAAGGAGTATGCTATTGGTAAGAATTTCGGACGATTGGCAGTCGAACGAAAAGTCCCTTCCGAAATTCGCATTGTGTGTACGGGACTTCAGTATTACCTTGGGGAGATGCAGGCAAGAATACTGCAATCACTGAGCAGAAAATTATATCATCTATGATTTATTTCAGTTATCAGCAAACCTGGCCTGTTAATGGGTCCTGAGGGCAGGAGTTTAGAACCTCTGGTTTAGATTATGTCTGGTATGAATTGGGGGGAAACACTAGTGCAAATTCTTTTTTTTTTTTTTTTTTGTGGGGTCCCCAAATAACATCTCTACCAGATCCTCATCTAGGATAAGGGTCTGGTATAGATGATTGCAATTTCCAGCTTCTTTGTTTAAAAACAGAATGAAGCACCTGGGCTGGGAGATATCATTTAGGCCTCATACACACGGGCGTTTTTTGACGTCGGAGTTTTTAGGCGTTTTTTTGCAGCTCTCCATGTTATTCAATGGCCCTCTAAAACGCCGGCGTTTTTGAGCAGTAGAGGGCGTTGGCGAGCTGTTTCTAGAACGCAAGACCAGTGCATTCCGAGGCTGTAGCGGTTTGGCGTTTTTTGACGCCAATCGGCAAAACGGTCACTAACGCTCACTAACGTCATACCGGCGTTTTTTGACGCCGACGTTTTTAGGTTGAAAAATAGCAGAGGACTGATTTTTTCAGCAATTCATGTGCTAGAACAAATGAAACCAAATAAATCTATATTTAACCACTTCCCGACCGCCGTATGCAAAATGATGGCCGCGAAGTGGCTTAGTTATCCTGACTGGACGTCATATGACGTCCTCAGGATAACAAGCCGCCACGCGCCTGGGGGGGCGCGCATCGCGGCGATCGGTGGTGTGGGGGTTAGTTTGACGCCAATCGGCAAAACACTCACTAACGTTGTACCGGCGTTTTTTGACACCAACGTTTTTAGGTTGAAAAATAGCAGAGGACTGATTTTTTTAAAAAAAACACCTATTGACGCCGACGCTCACTAACGCTGATGCAAAACGCCGAAAAAAACGCTGATTTTTTTTCAGACGTCCGTGTGTATGAGGCCTTAATGGGAACTTAATCACACTTTTTTCTTTTGTAATGTCAGTTTTGCTGTAGTATGTTGTATACATTGTGACTAAAAAGAAAGAAGGCGCTAGCCTAAAGTAAATATAAATAAACAGCATAAATAAATGCAAATCAATATATATACCAATCACCATATATAAAACATGACAAAATGAGAATAGGCGTTAGCTTTGTGTGAAGTGAACTCAGCAATTCATGTGCTAGAACAAATGAAACCAAATAAATCTATATTTAACCACTTCCCGACCGCCGTATGCAAAATGACGGCCGCGAAGTGGCTTAGTTATCCTGACTGGACGTCATACGACGTCTGACCCCCCGCAATACCGATCTCGGTAAAGTGCTTCCATCCGAAGCACTTTACCATGTGATCAGCCGTGACCAATCACGACTGGTCACAGTGTAACACAGGAAAGCCATTTATCGGCTTTCCTGTACTCAGGTCTGCAGACCTGAGGAGGGGAGAGCCGATCGGCTGCTCTCCTGACAGGGAGGGTTTGTGCTGATGATTTATCAGCACAGCCCTCCCTCGGATCGCCACCATAGACCACCAGGGAGCCTGCCCAAGGACGTGCCCACCCAGGACCACCAGGGAGCCGACCAGGGACCACCAGGGAGCCGATCTGGACCACCGGGGAGACCCCCCTAGACCACCAGGTAAGAGACATACTGCCCAATGTGGATGGCACTCAGTGCCACCTTCAGATGCCACCCTAGACCACCAGGGAATGAGCCCCTATCAGTATATATGCCCACCAGTACCCCTATCAGTACTTACCAGTGCCCCTATCAATGCATACCAGTGCCGCATATCAGTGCCCACCATTGCCACCTACCAGTGCCCACCTATCAGTGCCCATCAGTGCCACCTATCAGTGCCCACTGCCGCCTATGAGTGCCAATCAGCGCTGTCTATTAGTGCCCATCAGTGCCGCTTAGCAGTGTCCGTCAGTGCCACCTATCAGTACCCGTCAGTGCTGCTTATCAGTGCCGCCTAACAGTGCTCATCATTGCTGCATATAAGTGCCTCATCATCAGTGCCACCTCATCAGTGCCAATCAGTACTGCCACATCAGTGCCCGTCAGTGTAGCCTCATCAGTGCCCACCAGTGATGGAGAAAATTTACTTATTTACAACATTTTGTGACAAAAATAGAGAATTTTTTTTTTTCTTCAAAATTTTCGGTCTTTTTTTATTTGTAGCGCAAAAAATAAAAACCGCAGGGGTCATCAAATACCACCAAAAGAAAGCTCTATTTGTGGGAACAAAATGATAAAAAATCTGTTTGGGTACAGCGTCGCACGACCGCGCAATTGTCATTCAAAGCGCAACAGCACTGAAAACTGGTCTGGTAGTAAAGTGTTCTAAGTGCATAGCATTGAAGTGGATATATAAGATCATCAAATCCACAAGTTTATATGAATTCCCAATCACCGTGTCCATAAGCCAAATGAATGAAAGTGAGTATTTCTTATCCAAAAACCACAAGTGCTTCACCACATGCAAGTGAATATTGCACTCATTAGATCAATAAGGCCATCAAGCAGCCCATAAATGCTTAATTTCAGATCCAGGCTTTCAAAAAGCATCTTCAACAGATATTTTCCTCTCTATTATTAGCAGTGCTCATTTAGTGGGTATGAAAAATAAAATAATGAGAGCACCAAAGGATGGGAAATATAGCGTAGTAATTTATTAGACTATATTTAGACAATATAGACTAATTTATTAGACTATAAAATATACACTATATTTCTTTCTCGGACATCACGGGACACAGAGCAAGCTATATATTCTATACATACTGGGTTATATGCCACCTATAGGTGAATGGAGACTGGTAATTAATAAAAAACAAACAGGAAGTTCCCCCTCCTATATAACCTCTCCCGCACTGGGAGCACTTCAGTTTTTTCGCCAGTGTCTTGAAGATGGATGGCAATTTCTACAGCTCTGTGGAGCTTCTATGCTGGTTCCCACACAGGTTCTTTTAGAATCAGGGACAGCCTTCATACCGGATCCATTTCAAACGGCATTAAGCTAAGATAAATGGTACCCGGGGCTCGCTAAGAAGACAGAAGAAACTGCAAGGTTCTGCCTGTAAGCGACCATATATGGCACTGGATCCTGCGTGTAGGTAAACCTGGAACACTAAACCAAGGTACGCCTGCAGGGTGCTGTACAGGTCCAAGGGAGTGGTCCCTCAGAATGGGTACCCAGTCCTTGAAGGTCCTTGAGATGAAGCCCGCCATGAAGGTTGGGCCTGCAGTCTCCTCCAGGAAATGGTGAGTAATCCCCAATGGGGATAATGTTACTGAAGCCAGCTGGCTTCCTGCAAACATAGGAAAAAGTTTGTTTAAAATTTCTCTCCTTTTGCCTGCACTTCTCACCACCAGAGGGCTCGGCTAGAAAGACACAGTCATGATGGTCGGCTGCAGTTCCTGTGAAGCTGCCACCAGGGGGAGCCTGCACCAGTACTAATCTGTCTTTTCACTAGGAAGTGAATAGACAATCACAGGAAGTCAGGACAGGGCTGGGAAGTAGGCTAAACATCCTTCTGGTGACACGTGAGTCTAGGGGTGGGAGCTGAGCCAGGCTGGGCAGGAAGCTGGGTTCGGGGAACATGGGCAAAGCAGTGCATGCACTTGCAGCCATGGCTTTCAAGAAGCAAAGGGGGAGCAAAGCTGCCTGTAATAAGGCTAGAGGCACAGGTGTGTTACCACAACCCTTGCTGAGACTAGTCAGATCACTGTTGCCATTGCTTCCCCTGAGAGACCAGAAGCGACCGGGCTATCTGAGCCGCTGTGGCTGTCTGGTATGGTAGCTGACCCCTCTTCCTCACAATATGTTGCAAAGATGGAAACCAGGATTGCTGGTATGGTTGCTATTATCACACAGGGTGAGAAGGGTGACAGTTCTCCTTCCCCTAACCCTCCAATTCTGGAGCAAGAATGGGTTGATGAAGGAGAGGAGGTAGCTACAAGGGATCTGGCCAATTCTTTTGCAGACACTTCTACTTCAGAGAGTCCTGAGCCAGAAGAATCCCTGCCTCTCAATCTCAGAGGCAGCTGATCCAGGTACTTACACATAAGGTACGTGCAGCATTCAGGCTACCTCCAACGTAGAGTCCTGTGGATGTGTGCTCCTCCCTTGGGTCATTAAAATACCACAAGGTGTGCAGGGATTCGCTTTGCACCCTCTCCTAGAGAGGGTGATATATGTGAACCTGATTTTTTTTTGTTCAAACAGCTCTTGCTATCTGTGTTTTCTTTCCCTTATTACTTTGCATAAATACCAATTGCATGTGATTTCATATAACAATAATGTGAATACATAGATAAATAAATACACAGGTATATTCAAACCAATATAAAATCTTATATGAAAAATGACAATAAAGTGCTGTGCTCTGTGCCGAAAAAAGTTTTTTAGTGTGCAGTCCGTAACATATATTAGTGAAAATAACTCTTGCAGTCCCAAATGTGATGCTGTGATGTGATTAAATCTTCTACGTGGAATAATGCTTCAGATTTTTCCTCAATAAAGTGCTCGTGCTGAAAATATTTTGTGCTGGGTGGTGATAAGTAATAATGACTCAGGGTGTTGTACCCTGCTTACCGGATTCTTTTGACCCTCCAACCGTACGGTGTGGAGAGGTCGTGCGCGCTTTAGGTCTATAATCCGACCTAAGGATATTGGTGTCCTCTCCTTCCTCTCGCTCTTTTCCTCGGTTACCAATCCATGTGTGGATGAAAAAAGGAAGAACTCATCGTATACCTCTAAAAACGGTTTATTGGCCAAAACTTTCACAGTGCAAACATAATATGACAAATTTGCTGTAAAACTGTGATGGCTCTGTGATCTGCTCGCTCTGTTATGCAGTTCCTCTCTACCTGCTTGCAGTGCAGACAGTTCAAACAGAGCGTGGCCTCTCGCACCTTGTGGGCCACTGACGCGTTTCGTCACTTCCTGTGACGTCATCGGAGGGTGATATATGCTGACTGGGTGCACCCGGACAGATTTTGTTCCTTCTAATAAATCCTATGCAAGAAAGCTTTTTGGAAGGGGGAAGTACCACCTGTCTATGCAGCAGTCACATCCCTAAGTAAATCCCTGGCCTGCCCTGTTGATAATGCCCAGGTGTTAAGGACCCTTCAGATAAAAAGCTGGAGCCCTTATTAAAGGCTTCTTTTTCCTTGGCTGGGCATCGGAACTTATTTTTTTTTACAGTTCTGAAGCAGCATAGAGGCCGCATTGGATGCATATGTGCTTGGCTCATCCTGCTTGGGCCCGTTTGCAGTTGAACAAGGGCATGCTTGCAAACTGGCTTAAATGCATGGTTGCTAAAAAACAAAAACTATGTCTGCCCAAAGGAATGTTTGCAGGAGCACGTGTTTGATTAAACGCTTGTTTACTTAAAACACGTTTGTTAAACATGGTTGTTAAAAACACATGTGGGCTAAAACACAGGGTTGCAAAGCAACACATGACGCATAAGACTTGGGTCGCATACAGGCTTATGTTGCATAAACTTGTGTCGCATGGAGACTCGTGTCGCATGGAGACTCATGTCGCATGGAGACTCGTGTCGCATGGAGACTTGTGTCGCATGGAGAGACTCGGGTCGCGTGGGCCTGTGTCACATGGGCCTGTGTTGCATTGAGACTTTTGTCTGCATGGGCACCTCTCTGCATAGGAAGGTTTCTGCATAGGTGGCATGATGCATAGCACACATGATGCAGAGACAACTGATGCCTATGAATGCATGTTGTGCATAAACAGATACATGCTTACTTACATAGGCACGTTTTGCATAAACACATGCCTGCATGCTTACTGCTCGAACCTATTATGGTCTAAAGGCAAAATGGGGAGGTAAGGCCTATTCTAGATCTCAAGGTCCTAAACTAATTTCTTGTGGTATGGCCGTTCCACATTGAGTCAATCTGCTCAATGATTGCCTCGCTCCAGGAAGGAGATTTTTTGGCATCAATAGACATCAAGGATGCATATTTGCCTGCTCCAATTTTGCTACCTCACCAGAGGTTTTTTTGCGTTTTTCAATAGAAGAACAATGCTACCAGTTCTTGCTCTGCCATTCAGGATCGCAATAGCTCCCTGAATCTTCATAAAGATTCTGGCTCCAGTGATGGGACTTCTAGGGTCACGGGGGATCCTAATAATAATGGGATGCCTGGATAACCTCTTGCTCAGAGATCAGTCTCGGTGCAGACTCGAGCAGAATGTGAGCTAACAATCCTGGGAAGCAGGAGTTGGGTCATGTATGCAGGATATTCCTTACTAGACCCTGTTCAGTCTCTGGAATATCTAGGTCTATAGCTAGATACAGTCCAAGCAAGGATACTCTATCCACTGAGAGGATCAGTGACCTCAAGGCTCTGGTAAGCCAGGTGAGGACGATGAGACACTCTTTGGTTCTGCTCTGTGTGAGGCTGCTGGTGAAGATGGTAGCCTCTTTCGAGGCAGTTCCCTATGCACAGTGTCACTCCAGGGCGCTTCAGCGCAACATCCTGGCAGAGTGGATCAGACAATTGCAGACTTTGGATTCCTGCATATCCTTATCTCCCAGGGCTCGATGGACTCTCGTCTGGTGGTTAGTAAACCAGAATCTGTCTCAGGGCAGATCTCTTCTTCCAGTATCTTGGAAGATTGTGACTACAGATGCCAGTCTTGTAGGCTGGGGCGTGGTCATGGTGGACTCCACGGTCCAGGGGAGATGGTCATTGGTGGAGCAGAGATTGCCCATAAACCTCCTAGAGCTATGAGCTATTCGGCTAGCTCTGAGGGATTGGACATCCAGGTTGCAGGGCTACCTGGTAAGGTTACAGGCCGACAAGACCATGGCAGTGGCAAGTTTGCAGGACTCTCTGCAGTTCACATCCAAGGCGGGGGGAAATTGGAAGGCGGACTTGTCAGCTGCCAACAGATACACCTGGGAGAGTGGTCACTGCATTTGCCTGTGCTGGGGAACGCCAGAGGTTGATCTACTGACATCCTGATTCAACAACAAAGTCCAGCTGTTTGTGTCCCGAGCAGGGGATCCTTGGGCTATAGGAGTAGGGGCTCTGGTGATTCCATGACCCTGTTCTCCTTGATTTATGCCTTTCCCGCAATCTCTCTGCTACAGCATCCCTTGCGCAAAATTCAGGAGGAGGTGGCGACAGTCTTTCTGGTGGTGCCAGATTGGGCTAGGAGGCCTTGCTACCCAGCGATAATGAGGTTAACAGTGGAAGGGCCTTGGCAGCTTCCAGTCTGATCTGATCTACTCTCTCAGGGTCCTATATTCCACCCAAATTTACGTGCGCTAAGCTGACGGCATGGCGATTGAAGCCACAGTATTGAGAGATTCTGGGGTTTTTGGGCCCTGTGTTATCTACAATGGTAAATGCTTAAAAGCTAGTCACCAGGAAGATTTATCACAGGGTCTGGAAGGCTCACATTGCGTGGTGTTAGGCCAGGAAAAGGCATCCCCCAAGTATGTGATTGGTAATATGCTAGCCTTTCTTCAAGCAGGAGTAGATTTGAAGCTGGTTTTGACTACAATCAGAGGACAAGGTTCTGCCTTGTCTATATGTCTCAGAAGCCTTGAATTCTCGCTCCTTGAGCAAGACCTTTCTTCAAGGGGTAACTCAACTGGTACTACCTGCTAGATTCCTCCCTGTCCATGGGATTGAATCTGGTTTTGTCAAAGGACAAGTTTCTGCCTTTTCCATATATTTTCAGAGGCCTTGGCCTAGAGTTGAGCTGACACCTGGATGTTCGGGTTCGGCCGAATTTCTCGAAAAAGTTCGAGTTGGGCCCCGAACCCCATTGAAGTCAATGGTGACCCGAACTTTTGAGCACTAAAATGGCTCTAAAAAAGTTCTGGAAAGGGCTAGAGGGCTGCAAAAGGAAGCAAAATGGGGGTAAGAGTAGGACAAGTGCCCTGCAAACAAATGTGGATAGGGAAATAACTTAAAATCACATAAAAAAAAATAGAGGAGGTGAATGTGGAGTAGGAGGTTGAGGAGGCGGTGACCGTGAAGGTGTAGGTGGTGGTGGCGGTGCAGGAGGAGGAGGTAGCCAACACTGTTTGTTTGTTTTTTTCTAATTGGGGTAGCCCCCAAAATATTGAGACGTATATTAATAAAAAAAGATCACTATCTGCAGACAAACCCAGAGATATTCTAGCACGGGTTCACTTTTTCCATATAAAATGTACCATGGTTTAATCTACTATCGCCTGTACTTGTTCTGGCCTCACCATTTGTTGAGCGGAATTCGGGCCTAACATATAACATTGAAGGTTCTGTCGGCTACTCGCACCTGAGGAAGGTGTTTCACTTGTGCGTGTAGCTGGCACAGATCGACCACGTCCTCTCCTTGCAACAGGAGTTTCACCAACACCATCAACACCAGCAGCACCACGACCATGACCACGTCTCTTATTTGATGCTCTCCTCATTCTGCACGCAAATGTACTGTTTAGCACAAATTTATATTATTTTTTAAACCGACAATGTAGACGCACAGCAAATGCACAGCAAAGTGCAAATGTACTATGTAGCACTATTTTTTTTTTTGTAGACACACTTTTTATTTTTGTGCAAGAAATGCACCGCTGGCCGCAAATGTAGTATTTAGAATTTTTTTTTTTTTTTAAACCAGCAATGTAGATGCACTTTTTATTTTTGTACAAGAAATGCACCGCTGGCCGCAAATGTAGTATTTTTAGAATATTTTTTTTTTAAACCAGCAATGTAGACGCACTTTTTCATTTTGTTCAAGAAATGCCCCGCTGGCCGCAAATATTTTGCACAAAAAAAAAAAAATGTATTTGTCGTACTGCAATGTAAAAGCAGTATTTAAATATGCCAAAATTTTGCCAACTGAACTAACAGAACACGATTAAAGTAGTGTCCCGTCCCTGACACACAAGTAGTTGCAGATGCACTGCACTTGCAAAAATGGCTGCAAACGCCCACCTAACAAACATAACAATTGCTTTGGTTTTATATGAGGCACTTTGCTTAGCAAACAAAATGTACTCTAGCAAACAAAAATCTCCTGTAGCACCCACCCACCAATAAATCGCTGTTTTTAACAATTTTCTAAAGCTAATCTGTCCCTCACAGCAGCAGCAGCATCCTCTCCCTACACTAGTGTGAGATAATGTGACATGCAGCACTACATGACTCCAGCTTATAGAGAGGCTGGGTCACATGATGCACTGGCCAATTACAGCCATGCCATTAGTAGGCATGGCTGTGATGGCTTCTAAGGGCAAACGAGTGAAAGACTTGTTGTTTGGCTGCCCTGCAGCTATTCAACAGGCGCGAAAAAATACCCGAACCCAAACTTTTTCTCAAATGTCCGGGTTCGGGACACGGACACCCTAAAGTCCGGTACGAACTTTACAGTTCGGGTTCGCTCAACTCTACTTCTCACTCCTTGATCAGGACTTGTCTACAAGGGGTAACTCAGCTGTTACCTCCAGTGGATTAGCCAGTTGATTACTCAAATTTTTATGGTTAAAAGGGGAAGAGCTCCCCCATTCAGGGTGAGAGCTCTTTTCACCAGGAGATAGGGACCTCCTAGGACCTCCATGGTCCTCATTACATACATTCACAAGGTTCTATGAGGTGGATGTTAGGACAGTGGAGGATTCTGTTTTTTGGCCACAGCATATTAAGGGCTGTGGTTTAATTGGAATTGTGTCTCCCTCCCCTCAGGCATTGCTCTGGGACGTCCCAGTATGTATAAAATATATAGTCTGCTCTGTGTCCCGTGATGTCCCTGAAAGAAAATTTGATTTTTTATACATACTTACCTGTAAAATCAATTTCTTTCGAAGGACATCACAGGACACAGAGGTTTCTCCCCTCTGTCTTTGTGGAATTCATTGCTTGCTACAAAATGGAAGTGCTCCAAGTGTGGGAGGGGTTATATAGGAGGGGGAACTTTCTGTTTGTTTTTTATTAATTACCAGTGTCCATTCACCTATAGGTGGCGTATAACCCAGTATGTATAGAATATATAGCCTGCTCTGTGTCCCGTGATGTCCTTCAAAAGAAATGGAATTTACAGGTAAGTATGTATAAAAAATCAAATTTTTCCATCCTTTGGCGCTCTTTTATTTTATTTTTATACCTGCTAAATGAGCACTGCTAATAATAAACAGAAGATCTGGTGAAGATGCTTTTTGAAAGCCTGAATATGCAATTAATCGCTTGTTGGCCTTATTAATCTGGTGAGTGCAGTATTCACTGGCACGTGGTAAAGCATGTGTGGTTTTTGGGAAGAAATAGTCATTCATTTGGCTTATGGAATACACATTGACTTGTGGACTTGATGTTCTTATATATGTAGATTTATTTAGTTTAATTTGTTCTAGCACATGAATTGCTGAGTTTCAGTTTGCACCCCTATTCTCATTTTGTCATGTTTTATATATGGTGATTGGTATATATTGATTTGCATTAATTTATGCTGTTTATTTGTATTTACATTAGGCTAGTGCCTACTTTCGTCTTTGTCACATATTCATATGTGTTTTGTTTGCACTGCCTTTATTTTCAGAGGCGGCTCTCTAATCAGGCAAAGTAAGTGGTCGCCTAAAGCCTCACGCTCACAGGGACCTTGCTGCTGCCTAATTAGAGAGGATTCTGGTCCATAGCTGAACAGTGCCGCTGTGCTCCGGCCTGCAGGGGGTTAATGCTGCCTGCAAACCCCATGGCCAGGCAGTTTAAAGAGAGGATGGAGCTGTGGCTGTGCGTCTTTGGGAGGAGGCAAAACCAGCACTGTGTTGTCCATGGGAGGAGGAGTCATCATCTTCCAGCAGAATAGTTCTAAAATGAAATATCGCTGCACTGTGCACCCGGAGCCACAAATCGCCCAACCCGTTCACTGCCCGGCGCCCACCGAAGTGCTCCATGGACCAAGCCCCACACACCCGGAGGAGGCCACCCAGTGTCTGGTAAGCAGTGGCGAGGATATGAAGAGGAGGGTGCCGCCACAGAGGAGGCCTCACCAGGGCTGGATGAAGCAGATGGAAGGGAGAGGTAGGAGAGAAGAGGTGTCCGGGCCACCCTTATCTGGAGCTGTCAATCAGGGCAGGGGGATCTGGGGCTCCAGTTGTAGGGAGAGACCCTGTGCCACAACCCCCTTCTGCAGCCAGCGACCCCCAGCATGAGAGAGCCAGGCCCCCATCCCTGCTCCTCCAGCATGAACAAACCAGGCCCTCCATCCCTGCTCCTCCAGCTTGAGAGAGCCAGGCACCCCCATTCCTTCTCCTCCAGCATGAGAGAGCAGGGATGGGGGAGGAGAAGTATAGGAGCGGTGACGAATGGTCTGTGACCCACCGGAGGAGGCCCACACACCCCGAA
>BLSH010506497.1:124223-139274 GCA_018402905.1 Glandirana rugosa | reverse complement strand
ATCGCCGCGTGCGTTAGAGTGAGAGCAATAATTCTAGCCCAAGACCTCCTCTGTAACTCAAAAAACCTAACCTGTAAAAATTTTTAAAGCAGCGCCTATGGAGATTTTTAAGTACCAAAGTTCGGCGCCATTCCACGAGTTTGCGCAATTTTAAAATGTGACATGTTGGGTATCTATTTACTCGGCATAACATCATCTTTCACATTATGAAAAAAAATTGGGCTAACTTTACTGTTTTGTTTTTTTTTAATTCATGAAACTGTTTTTTTTCCAAAAAAAACGCGTTCGAAAAATCGCTGCGCAAATACCGCATGACATAAAAAGTTGCAACAACCTCCATTTTATTCCCTAGAATCTTTGCTAAAAAACCATATATAATGTTTGGGGGTTCTGAGTAATTTTCTAGCAAAAAAATGATGATTTATACATGTAGGAGAGGAGTGCCAGAAATGGCCCGGATGCGAAGTGGTTAAACCAGGGATATCAGAACAACACTTTACATCATATTCCCCCTTAAATATGGGTCCCCCTTTACATTGGAGTCCATAGAGCTCCCCCTTACAGTAAGTGGAAATTCTGCAGACTCTAAAGGGGTCTGTGTGGACTCTGATGTAAGGGGGTCTGTGTGGACTCTGATGTAAGAGGGGGCCCATGCGGACTCTGATGTAAGGGGGGTCCGTGTGGACTCTGATGTAAGGGGGGTCTGTGCAGACTCTGAAGTAAGGGGGTCCTTGCAGACTCTGATGTAAGGGGGTCCTTGCAGACTCTGATGTAAGGGGGTCCGTGCAGACTCTGATGTAAGGGGTTCCATACAGACTCTGATGTAAGGGGGTCTGTGCAGTCTCTAATGTAAGGGGGTCTGTGCAGACTCTGATGTAAGGGAGGCTGTGCGGACTCTGATGTAAAAGGGGTCTGTGCAGACTCTGATGTAAGCTAGTTCTGTGCAGACTCTGATGTAAGGGGGTTTGTGTGGATTCTGATGTAAGGGAGGGTCTGTGCGGACTCTGATGTAAAGGGGATCTGTGCAGACTCTGATGTAAAGGGGATCTGTGCAGACTCTGATGTAAAGGGGGTCTGTGCAGACTCTAATGTAAGGGGATCTGTGTGGACTCTGATGTAAGGGGGTCTGTGCAGACTCTAATGTAAGCTGGGTCTGTGTGGACTCTGATGTAAGGGGGGGTTTTGTGCGGACTCTGATGTAAGGGGGGTCTGTGAGAACTCTGATGTAAGTGGGTCTGTGAGGACTCTGATGTAAGGGGGGTCTGTGTGGACTCTGATGTAAGGGGATCCCTGTGGACTCTGATGTAAGTGAGGTCTGTGCAGACTCTAATGTAAGGGGGTCTGTGCAGACTCTGATGTAAGGGGGGCTGTGCGGACTCTGATGTAAAAGGGGTCTGTGCAGACTCTGATGTAAGCTAGTTCTGTGCAGACTCTGATGTAAGGGGGGTTTGTGCGGATTCTGATGTAAGGGAGGGTCTGTGCGGACTCTGATGTAAGGGGGGGTCTGTGCGGACTCTGATGTAAAGGAACAAGGGGTGGGAGGAGCAGAGAGTAAAAGGGGGAACTGCAATTACAGAGAAAAGGGGGGGCATGATTGCAGGGGCACTGTAATATAAAGGGGACTGCACTGTAAAGGGGCACTGTAATCATTACAATCATTACTGTTATCTTTACATTGCAGTCCCCTTTATATCACAGTGTCCCCTGCACATTACAGTGTGGAGGACTGACACCAGCCACCCCTGTGAATGCCGGGGTCCCTAGAAAAATTGGTTGCTCAGTCTAAAATGCCAGGGCCTATTTTTTGTCACACTCTGGGCCTGGTTGGTGCTATCTTTTGTTATGTTGTATACATCGCACAGTTTGACCACTTTAACCTCTTGCAGACTGACCACCATACATTTACTGTGGCAGGACGGCCGCTCTGGGACAGATCATGTAGTTTACTAAAACTGGAGAGTACAAAATCCAGTGCAGCTGTGCATGGTAGCCAATCAGCTTCTAATTTCAGCTTGTTCTGTTAGAGCCAGTTCACACTGAGGCGGTCCGACTTAAGGCATGACTTTGCAGATGACTTCAGCGTGACTTGCATGAATTTTCAGGCGACTTTAACAAATTACAATGCGACTTGTATGTTAGGCGACTCTGCTTGTGTCCAATCAGAGGATAGCACTTCTGACATAAATTCCCTTTCCTATTCTCTTCCTGGTTCCCTTTGCCCTCCTGTGATCTGAAATGTTGTCTTTGTGATATTTAATGTCAGCTGTCATCCCAGCTGGTCTGGCTGTATTGATGGAAGAGGAAGAGAGAAGGCGGAGGATGCGGATGAGAAGACATCGCTTCTGGGTCCATCCTATAATAGTTCATCGAAATAGCAGAGGCCAGTTTTGGGCAATGTACCACAATTTGCGTGCTAATGAGGATAAGTTCTTCAATTATACCCGCATGTCCATGACAAGGTAATTATATATGCCATAGAGTTAGTGTTGGTGCAAACGGGTTAATGTGTGTGCAAATTACCATAGGTTGATCTCTGTTATTTTGAATACAGAAATGATCTCATATACTCCTTTTTCAACAGTTTTGATGAATTGCTTGGTCTGGTTTCCATTCATCTGGAGAGACATAATATATCGTTTTGGAGTAGTATCTCACCGACTCAAAGACTTATTCTCACACTAAAGGTAAAGTTTGTGTTTTTGAACACACAACATATCTCTAAAAAAATTTCACAGCAAAAACTAAGTAAATACATCAAAATGTTTTTATTTTTTTTAATGTAATATACAGTATCCAAAATACTAACATAGGCAAACACAAGGCCAGTGGGGCAATTCTGGCCCTCCTGGCCAGTTAATGTGGTCCTTGCACCTCTCCTTAAGCTGCGGAACCCCCTTTATCTCCATCACCATGTCTCAGTAATTGGTAGTAGAGAGGAGGACATAACTCCTCCGCTTGATCATGACCAAAGTGGCTTTTTTCACAGGAAAATGACCAAATAAAGATGCTGACAAACATAGATGATTAAAAAGGCTTTCATAGTCACCAATTGAACATAACGCCTCCGGGACTACTTGGATATTCCCCATCTACACATCTCCAGCTAGCTCTGAGGCAGAGGGTTTGCCTTGGAAACGCATTAGGCTGGCTTTGGACGCGTGCTGGTATCCTAGTAGACATGGAGCATGCAAGTTGTCCTGGTGGCGTTATATTATTTTTTGTATCTGAAATGCGTTTAGACTCATCTACGTTTGTCAGTATATTTCTTTTGGTCATTTTACTCAGAATCCATACTTACACTAGGTCGTTGCACCCTTCTCTTGTTTTGATGGTTTTAATCCAAACATAAAACCAAATAAACATAAAACATTAAATCAATTGTAACTTCAAAATTATAACTGATGGTAAACCCGGTTGCAGTCAGGGTGTTGTGCTCCACTACTGGTATGAGGCAACTGAGACTGGTCAGCCCTTACCATTGTTGACTGCTTGTAATTGCTACTTGGTGCGCAAATGGTGGAGGCAATTGGCAATGGTGAGGGATAGGGGATTGGGGGTTGAGTTGGGTTGTGAACATTCCCATACTCATCTGCATATTGGCGGAAGCGAGGGGTGTAGTAGGTGTGGGTTCTGGGTGGTTGAAGTGTGTGATAAAGATAGAATGGCCCTGATATTGGAGGTGGGCCATAGCTAGGTATGGTTGTGGGTGTTGTGTTATGCACCGTGTAGGACTCTATGAGGTCCATTATACCCTTCTTCAGATAATTTTTTCTTTCCGGTCTCACATTTTGAAGTAAACCCGCCACCTGCCAAATGTCTGATCAGTGGACTCTAAGGTATCCAGTTTTTGCTCAAGTCTTTCCATGAGTCCCGCAAAACGATCCATGTTTTCGGAACTCCTAGGGGGTCTAGCTCTTCTGAGTGGAGGATGACGATGGGTAACCCTACTGGGCCCTGCTGGCTCCTCAAGAAGGGTTGATGCATTAGGATCTGCAGGATCTTTCTGGCTGCCCTCCCGAGTTTCTAGTATGTCATGTGATTCTCCTGGCAATTCTTCACTGCTAAGCTCTTCTTGTGCTTCCTGCCCTTCCTCTCTTTCTTCCCAACTGGATTATGTTCTGCAATAAAAATTGAATACAGTTTACCACACCCTTCTTTATCTAGCAGCGTCGCACGACCGCGCAATTCTCATTCAAATCGCAACAGCACTGAAAGCTGAAAACTGGTCTGGGCAGGAAGTGTTCTAAGTGCCCGGTATTGAAGTGGTTAAACTGACAATTGCATAATCGTGTGATGTTGTACCCACAAATAGTGCTTTCTTTTGGTTGTATTTGATCACCTCTGTGTCATTTCTGATCAACGCTATAAACTAGGCTTGTGCAATTTGTTTTGTTCTGAATTTAGTTTTTCCTAATCACGGTAATTCAGCATTTCGGAAATTCAGAAATAAGAAGGAACATTTGAAATAATTATAAATAACTATTAAATTAGAGGTATTCGAATTCTATTTAAAATATGGCTATTAATGATAAATTACCAAACCAAAAAATAGCAACAATGGTGCCCCAAAAACTTTAGTTATTAATTATTGGTAAAATAGAAATCCCTACAAAAAGATTCTAAAAAATAAAAGTCTCTGTTCTGGCCGATTTCTAGTCTTCCTCATATTTTTAAAAAATAAAATTAAAAATCTGCTTTTATTGTTTGTTTTGCGCTAAAGTTTACTTTCTTAATAGTAATGGCGCTGCAATTTTTAGCGGGACTTTGATATTGGGGCAGACATGTCAGACATTTTTGAAACTTTTTGGGGACCAATGACATTTATACAGCAATCAGAAATTGAAATATCCACTGATTACTGTATAAACGTTATTGGCAGTGAAGGGGGAGAATTTGGCGCAGGGTTCCCCTTAAAATCCATACCAAACCTGAAGGGCCCCACGCAAATGTTGGGGGGCATTTTGGAACTGAGTTCACAGGCCAAAAGGGGGGGGGGAATCACCAATATAACATGAAGGTTACACTTACATTTTGCAGTGCAGTCACTGTTATTCAATATCTCCCACTCTTCCACAAGCTGTGAGCAAATCTCCAGCCATGCATTGTCACGCTTTAGTTGATCCAACCAGGGCTTTTTCCAGGAAGTGCTCTGTGGGAGAGAGGGGTTTGCCTGGGTAATTATAGGGAGTACCTGGGTAAAATGACATTTCTTTTCCTGTAAAGTCGCTTCAATAGAGATGGGGATCCGACTTGGAAGCAACTTCCATTGATTTCTATGGGCACAAGTCGGATATAAGTCGCCTCAAAGTAGTACAGGAACCTTTTCTGAAGTCGGAGCGACTTCACTAGTGTACATTTAGACCGCTCACGTTTACTTCTATGGGATTTCACTTGGCAAGCAACGCTCGTTTTATCGGTGCTTTTTATCGCTGCAGCGCTTTTGCTTCACATTTTTGGCCACTAGCGGGGCACTTTTAACCCCAAAAGAAGAGTTAAAAGCTCCCATTTTGCAGCTCTTTCGAAGCGATTTGCAAGTGCTGCCCATTCATTCCAATGGGCAGGGGCATTTTGGAGGCGCTGGTTGCAGGACTTTCCGGAACGTCCCACAAGCGCACCGCACCAGTGTGAAAAGACACACTGGAATGAATGGAAGGCGGTTTTCAGGCGCTTTGCAGAGCTAAAGCGCCTGGAAACCGCCCCAGTGTGAAAGGGGTCTAATGCAGGCTATACATGGGTCGAATTCTTCTTCTTTTTTTTTTTTTTTTTTTTTTACTTTCAAAGTTTTTATTGGATTTTGCAATAGGGTAAACAAGTCGTAGTAGTACAATAGAACATAAGACATGTAAACTGCAATAGGAGAATATCAACAATTGTAGCACCTTGTTTAATTATCCCTGTTTTAAATAGCATCATAAAATAGTTCAGGAATCCTACGAGGGTATATAACATAGAAATAGGGCAAAAGGATAATACAGACAGAGGAACCCTCCCCGGCGACCAGGGAGGTTGTATTGGGGAGCTCCCGTCCTCCAGGCACCCCGTAAAGGGAACATTCTGTGCGGGAAGGGGAGGGAAAAACCCCCAAATACAAATACTCAGGATGGTTGCCCATTGCCCGTCAACCAAGTAGGTATGTGGAAGGAGGTACTGCAGCAGATAGCCCCCAGTTAGGTGGAATGGACCCGTTTTGGGAGACATTCTATATAAAAACCAATAGAAATAAAAAACATGTTCTATCTGAAGTAATGGTAGGAGGAAGGGAAAAATGAAGAAAGAGAGAAAGAGGGGGTGGATGAAGCATCCTATGTTGGCTAAGAATAGTATTAACTATTTATGGGTTTTGACCTGGGATGAATGAGATTCCAATGTAATCTGCCCAAGGTTCCCAGGTTCCTTCAAATTGTTTGGTGGTGTCTGATAAGATACTGGTTAACTTTTCCTGGGACATAATCCAAGAAATTTTCCTAACCGTTGCAGCAAAGGATGCCCTTGGTTTTTTCCAGGACTTGGCGAGGGAAAGTTTGGCCCCAGTTAATATGAAGTGGACTAAATTCCTGTTGGACTTGGATAAGTTTGGGATATGGATGTTCAACAAAGCTATCTCCGGGGATCTGGGTACCTGAGTTTTGGTTAATTTCTCAATGAGGTTAAAGATTTTCCTCCAGAAGGGTCTAATCCTCGGACATTCCCACCAAATGTGCGTCATTGAGCCCCGAAGGGCACAGCCCCTAAAGCATAGGGGACTAGCCGTTGGATATATGCGGGCCAGTTTGGAGGGGGTGAGATACCACCTGGTGATGACTTTTATGTTGGCTTCCATAAGTACGGTGTTTAAGATGCCTCTGGTGGAGTCAGTTAAGGCTTTGTTCCAAGAATCTAGGTCCCAAGAGATCTGGAGGTCCTCTTCCCATTGTTTCATATATGGGGCCTTTTCTTTCGGGTGAGTGAGGGCCGCATATATCACAGAGATACCTCCCCTCTGCTCCATGGCCTGGCCACACCATGTTTCGTAATCTGTAATTCTGGGGGGAAGAGGTTTCTCTTTCCAAATATGTTTCAGGAAGTGGGAGATTTGTTGAAATCTGAATTTTTCAGATGCAGGGATGTCTAGTTTGCTTATGCAATAGGCCATAGTGATGGGTCCCGAGGTGGAGAAATAGTGCCCTATGTGGTACAGCCCCTTATCCAGCCACCATTGGAACGCTTTAATGTCTAGGCCGGGGGGAAAATCGGGATTGTGGAAAATGTGTGCTAATGGAGTTAGGGTAGATACCAACTTGGAGTGGTGGCGTAGTGAATCCCATAAAGCAAAGGAGTGCGAAAGGGTCCAGGATAGGACAGGCGGTCTCTTCTTCGGGTGGGTCCAAAGAAGGAAGTCAATAGTATGAAGTGGAACCGCCTGCCTTTCAATCCGAATCCAGTCCGGTTTCTCGGCCCTAGAGTAGATTCGGGAGAGCTGAGCTAATCTGGCGGCCTGAAAATATTTAAAGAGTGAGGGGAGTCCCAGCCCTCCTTTCTTCCTGTGGCGGTATAGCGTGCTTTGGGGGAACCTAAAACCAGAGCCGCCCCAGATGAACTTAAGAATCTTACTCTGTAGAGATTAAAGGTGGTGTCTTCTAATGGGTATGGGGAGTGCTCTAAACAAGTAAAGAATTTGCAGGAGAAAATTCATTTTGATTGCGTTAATTCTACCCAACCAGGAGAGACCACGTGTAGACCACGCCTTCAGATCGTTCTCCAATTTGCGATAGATGGGAGGAAAGTTGCTGTTATATAAATCTTTGGAGTCAAGTTGATGCCCAGGTATCGGATGGAGGAACGGCTCCATTTGTAGGGAAAAGAGTACTGTAAGGAATCAACCGTGTCCTGTGGGAGTGAGATATTTATTGCTTGGGATTTGGAGTAGTTTACCGTTAAGCCTGAGAATTTAGCAAAGGAATCTAGTAGAAGGTTGAGGTTGGGGAGAGACGTATGGGGGGAGGTCAGATACAAAAGTATATCATCAGCGAACAGGCCACACTTGTGGGTTTGTAGTCCACAAGAGACCCCCCTGATGTCTGAACTTTGGCGGATGGCAATTGCCAGAGTTTCTATGGCTATGGCGAATATTAGCGGAGACAGGGGGCAACCCTGTCTTGTTCCTCTGGCTATGGTTATCGGGTCGGAAAGGTAGCCTTGTAGTTTTATTTGGGCGGAGGGACGGGAGTATAGGGCTTTAATGACTCCTAGAAAGCGCTGGCCGAATCCCCAGGTCTCCAGAATCTTGAGTATGTAGTTCCAAGAGACAGAATCAAAGGCCTTCTGGAGATCAAGGGATAGGACCATGCCCCTTTGCCTCGGGCCTCCCTCCCAGTTGGATTGGAGAATAGATATCAGGTCGATGGCCCTGCGTGTCTGGTCTTGACCCTGTCTCCCAGGGATAAATCCAGCCTGGTCTTTATGGATATAAGAGCTGATGAACGAGGAGAGTCTATTAGCTAAGATCTTCGTTAGGATTTTGACGTCGTTGTTTATCAACGAGATGGGTCTATAATTCCCGACTTCTTCGGGATTCTTATCTGGTTTGGGGATGACCGTTATATAGGCCAAATTGAGATGGGGGTCTAGTGAAGAGCCCTTAGTTAGATGGTTAAATAGTCTAGACATGTAGGGGGTGAGCAAGTCTGTGAAGGCCTTGAAATAGGGGATAGAGAGGCCATCTGGGCCAGGGGCCAAGCCTTTTCTTAAGTTCCTGATGGCATCTCCAACCTCTGCATCCGAGAATTGGGCCTCCAGAATCTGTTTGTGTTCTGGAGATAGGTGGGGAAGGGGAATATCCTCTAGGAAAGCGTCCAGGGATTCTGGGCGAGGGTTGTTTGGGGAGCTGTAGAGTTCTGAGTAAAATTTATGGAACGAGTCCAAAATCTTCTTTGGGTTAGTGGTGGAACCGTGGCCTGAAACTCTGATTTTAGGAAGTTGATTAAGGCGGCATTGCGGGGAAAGTTTAGATGCTAGTAGAGAACCTGGCCTATCATTTTGCGTGTAAAACTTTTGTCCACTCCATCTGATTGATTTCTCTGCTTTGGTTGTTAGTGCCATATTAAGCTCTAATCTAGCTTTATCGAGTTGGGTGGATACATTTTTATATGGATTGATCTTATGCGCTGCCTGTAGAGACGCATAGGATTGTTCCAGCTTAGTGAGCTCTGCTGCCCTCTCTTTTTTGATTCGAGAGGCTAACTGTATCATCTTTCCCCTGACGAAAGCCTTATGTGCTGCCCAAAGAACTTCGGCCGAGGTCCCTTCCTTATCATTAAGGAGAAAGTACTCCTTAATTGAATTGTTTATTTCTGTAACTCTGACAGGATCGGTCAACAGGGATTCATTTAATCTCCATTGTGGGTGTTTTGCGTAGAGTGGATCAGAGCGGATTTGCATGAGGACTAGAGAATGGTCTGAAGGCGGGGTGTCATGTATTTGTGAATTCAGCACCAGGGGGGTCCCGTGGGCCTCCATTAGTAGGTGGTCAATTCGGGCGTACGAGTTGTGGGGATGCGAAAAGTGGGTGTAATCTCTCCTGGTTCTGTTCAGTTCTCTCCAGACGTCTGTTAGGTTAACAGAATGAAGTAGTTTAGCTAGCTTTAAGCTCGCCCTAGTAGGACGTGTAAGTTAGTGCCCTAGGGGTCTGGATTTATCGAGCCCTTGGTCGAGCGCAATATTTTAGTCTCCTCCCAGGATGACCCTACCCTCTAGATGAGGCTGGATGAGGGCCATCACTGTGTTGAAAAAATTGAGTTGATTTTTGTTAGGGGCATAATATGAGATGAACGTGTGGATAATCCCATCAATAGAGCCTTTGACTAAAATGAATCTACCTTCTGGGTCCTTAATTTCCTTAAGGAGTGAAAAGCCCACAGATTTGGAAAATAGAATCCCAACCCCCTTAGATTTTGAGTCTGCATTGGCCAAAAAAAAAAATAGGAAAGTGTGCGTGGAGAAAGTTGGGGCTGTACCGCAGGGGGAAGTGGGTTTCTTGTAGCAAGACTACATCAATTTTAAGGGATTTGTATTGGAAGAACAGTTTCCTTCTTTTTAGAGGGGAGTTAAGCCCTTGAGTATTGTGGGTGGCTATTTGGAGGTTTTTATTGGGAACCTTAGCCATGGAGCTTAATGGAAGCATAGCCTGTGTCTGCAGCATCACTCACCCTAATGGAGAAGGTCCCTGTGGAGCCGAGAGGAATCTTGAAGATCAGGTGTCCTAGGCTGAGATAAGCTGGTCCAGAATTGTCTGAAAGAAGACCCAACGTTAGATGCTTCATCCAAGGAGTTAGAGGAAGGAGGAAGGGAACTAGAGAGAGAGCAGGTAGAAGAGAGAGACATGTAACAAAATTGTATCTGCATATAGCATATGAAGATGAAAACAGGGGGACAGAGAGTCCCCCCAGTTCCATCAAATAGCCCCTCCGAGGAGGGGTATCATCAACTAAGTAGTGAATAGAGATCAAAAATGTCCGATCTGATAGGATCAGACTTCTTATCCCGGGGAAGTCAAAATCGAAGTCCACGGGATAAGTGCAGGCACAAGTGTACTTATCCCGGCCCAAACACCCCTGCGAATTACAACTTATATTATAGCCAGGGGGAGTTTGAGAAATGTAAAATTGGCATAAACTAAATGAGGTATCAGCCAACATGGGCCCCAGGGAGGGCATTCCAAGTGATCAACCACATCGGAGATGTGATTAACCCCTTGGCTCAGAAGTAAGGCAAACATTATGAACTGTGAGCATAAAACTTTTGAAAACTAAACACACAGAGAATGGGAGGAGGGAGGCTCCCAACAAAAACATTCTAGTAAAACTGGCGAGGGTAATTTCCCGAGTTCGGTCAGGTTCCAAGTCTATGTAAAGAAAGGAAGATAAGCCAGCATTCCGGCAAGTCCGATAATGGGTCAGGGAGGTCTAGTGTCTTTAGCCTTCTTGCTTTTGGATTTGGACCAAAGAGGGGAGACGGGGCTAGAAGGGAGCGGTCTCTTAGAGTGGGATCCAGAAGGGTCAGTGAGATCCATTGGGGCCTCTTGGGAAATAAGCTTGAGTTGAAGTAGTAGCTTTTTGCCCTCTGGGAGACTGGAAAAGGCGTAGGTTTTCCCTTTCAGGAGGAATTTGACAGCGAACGGGAAGGCCCACCAATATTTAATCTCAGATTTTTGTAAGATTGAAAGGAGGGGTTTGAGAGATCTTCTTTTTTGGATAATATTTGGAGAGAGGTCGGCAAAGATTTGAATTTGGTGGCCCATGCAGGAGATATGGGAGTTGGAACGAGAGGCTCTCATTAGCTCCTCTTTGATGCCGTAATAGTGAGGTTTTACTATTATGTCCCTGGGTGATCCATCTTTTCTTGGGGACCCAAGGCTCTGTGGGCCCTGTCTAGCTCCAGCCTGTGCTTGGGAACATTTGGAATTACAGATTGGATCAGGTCTTGGATCGCCGGGGTGATTTCGGTGATGTTCTCTGGTAGGCCTCTTACTCTAAAATTGTATCGACGAGACCTGTTTTCCAGGTCGTCTATTCTTGTGAGGGCGATGTCTAATTGGTTCTGAAGTACTTGTAGATGGTCGGAATTTTGGTTGGTTTTAGCAACAGTAAAGTCCAATTTCTGTTCGATTGCATCCATTCTGGAACCAATATTGTTGAGGTCTGCTTTAATATCCCCTGTGATTTTTGCTGCCGTATTCGCCAGTCCCCTTTCCAGAAGGTTTGAGAACTTAAGAAACAGATCCGCTGTGTTCAGGGCAGAATCCTGGGCAGAGGGGCTAGGAAAGTTTATCTCTTGCTGGCGTTGTAAGGGGTGGGCTGCTAGAGAGAATGGAGAGTCTTCCATTGTGCATCTGAGGAGCGACTCCGTAGAGGCGGGAGAGATGAATTGGGGCTGTAAAGCCTGTAAGTTGGGGCCCGGTGTTAGGGTGAGCATGGCTGGGGAAATGATAGGTCTATGTTCAGCAGACTGTTCCTGAGGGGGCGCAGGAGAGGAGGACCCAGGGGAGGCCATCTCTGGATTAGGAAATGAGTCAGGGTTTGGGAGAGGAAATGAAAGTGTCCTTCTTGCCGACGTTCCCTGCATGCGGGGGGCCTAGAGTTGTGCCTGAGGGATGTTGGGGTTTGCCAGTACCCTGTTGTATAAGGAGGGAGAGAATGAACTGGAGAATTGAGTTGTCCTCCTATGAGTGTGTTTCCCTCTGTCAGGTGATACCTGTATGTGAAGTCCAAACAGGTGTAGGGCTCTTTACTGGAAAAACTGCCGGAGTACTTGGTCCCTTCAGCTTGTGATAGAGCCTTTAGAGGTTACCTCTCCCTGTGGGCCGTTCGCTGTGAAGAAAAAGCAGGCCTGGTGTGCGTAGGTCTTGTTAAACTTCAATAGCGGCCATCTTGGTACACCCAAAGGAGTTAGGTTCTCCCAGAGAAGCCGTGTACTATCTCTTGTTTGGCCTTATTTTGTCTTGTGGACAGTTTGTGGGCTGATTGGGGCGGTTTGTGGGTGCCCCAGGGCTGAAATCCGTGCTGTGGCAGCTTTACCTCGTGTTAGGCCGCGGCCATCTTGGTGCACCCGGAGCGGAGCGGTGTGAGGTGTCTCCGTGACTCTAATTACCCTCCGGGGCTTCGGCGGTGCTGCCCTGGTGAACCCTCGGCTTGTGGGGATGTTCCCCTGATGTGGGGTGTCCCTCCTGAGGGTGCTGGCGAGATGCCGGGTGTCCGGAGCCGGGATAAGCGCGGAGCGCCGGGCTTAGTCAGCCATGTCGGAGCTCCCGCGCATGCACACTCCCATGGGTCGAATTCTTAATGAATTTTCTTTTGAAATCTGATGGAGCGACCATTGATTTTGAAATTTGATCAACCAAGCCTTCAATTTCACCTCATGTTGCTACAGAAAAAACATTTGGTGGAATATTCTTTTCTTTCCAGGTTACAAACAGTTCATGCACATTTCTTTTTCAATTATATTTCTCACATGATTCTCCCTTGGTTAATTAGAAATTAATTTGTTTTTCTAAAAATTTCCAACATGTCCGATCACTCAAATTCAATGGCCGTATGAAAATTGGCTGTTGCTGCAGCCCACGAATGGTGCGAGATACGAAAAAAAAATCTTAATTATGATTTTTGAAAGAAAATTTGTTTGGAATTCATCCCGTGTATGGTCAGCATAAAGCTCTGACGAAAAAAAACTGGAAGCAGGTTGGTTTCTATGTAATAAATATGAGAGCAGTTAGCGTAAACAAATACATTTTTTGATGTTACTCAAACTGAACATAAAGAGAGCTCACGACTACCCCCAGGTAAATACTAATAATAAAAAAGTGCAGCACATAGAACTATTCAAGAAGATAAAAAGTCCGCAAATAATAATCAATCCAAATGAGATAATACGGGACAGATCCCAGATGTGCAACATGTGGAACCTCTGAAATAGCTGCACATGTGGGATCTGTCCCATATTATCTCATTTGGATTGATTATTATTAGTGGACTTTTTTATCTTCTTGAATAGTTTCTATGCGCTGCACTTTTTTATTATTGGTTTCTATGTAAAGCTGTACCAGATTTTGCACTCTTCAATTTTAGTAAATCAATCCCAATGTGGTAATCACTTTTTCTATATGGCCCCTTTCACACTGGGACCACCCGGTCGTCAGCGGTAAACCGCCGCTAATTTAGCGGCGATCTACCGCTGTACCCCACAAGGGGTTAAACAGGGGTTAAAAGTGCTGGTGCACGGTGCTCCCGGAGCGGTGTACATCTGATACGGGAGCGCTGCCCATCAATCTCATGGCAGGGGCAGCGGAGGAGCGATGAATACACCGTTCCCCATATTCCTGAAAACTCATGCTTGCAGGAGTTTAATTTTACTCCTACAAGCGCGCCGCCCTGAGCCGCCCCAGTTAGAAAGGACACCCTGGGTTGTATGGGAAGATGCTTTACAGGCGCTATTTTAGTGCAATAGCGCCTGTAAAGCACCCCGGTGTGAAAGGGGTCTATGAGAGACTTACACAAGAAATAGAGCATTGGGATAAGCAGAGGCATGAACTTAGAAGTTATATTGATATGATCTTATTTTTTATTGGATTCACTAATATACCTTTATAACAGAAAAAAGATGTTGCACTTTATTGGATATTTATTAAGCTTAAGTTAGGTTAGTGCTGCACTGAATTTTCTGTATTTACTTGTTTATGAGCTATTCATATATGCTGCTGATTGCAGAGATTATTTGTATTTGAAGGGTAACTCCACTTTTGTGGGACAAAAAAAAATAGTAACTGACCGCCCGCCGTGTATTGACGGCGGCAGCATGGCACCACTGCGCGAATCGCAATGAACTGACGGCGGGTGTGGAAGCGTGTATTGTGGAAATGATTGCACACTCACTGGCTAGTGGGGGAGCCAATCAGTGGGTGGGGCAAATTTGATGTCCGCCAGCCACCCACGATTAGAGTTGAGCGAACCCGGACTGTAAAGTTCGGGTCCGTACCGAACTTTGGGGTGTCCGGGACCCGGACCCGGACCCGGACTTTTCAAAAAAAGTCCGGGTTCGGGTCCGGGGTTCTGGTAATTTTAATGAAAAATTTTAAAAATGCTGTAAAAAAGCCCAGGAAGGTCCTAGAGGTCTGCAAAAAGAAGGGAAATGTGGGTAAGGGTGGGACAAGTGCCCTACAAAGAAATGGGGACAGTGAAAAAACTTTAAATATTTTTAAAAAAATAAAAACATAAAAATGCAAAAATGGAGATCATCTATGAAAAACCCGTATCAAACTTCTACTAAAATCTTGTCAAGATACCGGAGATTACAATTAATTATGAAAAGTCTGGGTAAAACTTCTACTAGAGGTAAAAACGTAAAAATACAAAAATAAAAAAATTTTTATAAATTTCAAAAAAGTGACAGGGGTAAAGAAACATCCCGTGAACAGGGTGGGAATGGGTGTAAAGGGAAGAAAAACGTCTGGAGATCCTGGAAGGACCCGAAAAAATGTCGTAAAAATTTTAAAAAGTAATTTTAATGGTCTTGGGGCCTGGG
>BLSH010506497.1:91645-103340 GCA_018402905.1 Glandirana rugosa | reverse complement strand
TTTAAAGGGATTTTCATTTAATGTTGTCCTTTAAGAACTACTTAAAGAGCTTCTCCCGGTCAAAAACATCTATTTGGCTGGGAGTGGAATTTCAGTGGGATTGTAAATAAGCACCTGAACCACCTAAACTTGTAATGTTCAACAAACCTGCCATGAACAGATCCAAGGTATGTTTGGCTCATCATTACGCTAGATCTACTTTAAGCATCTTTCCATATAAAGTAATGGGGAATCAAGTTGTAAAACAAACACTGTGGAGCTATCAGCTGTTAGAGAAAAAAATGGGTGTTACAGCAGGGTAGTCAATCAGACAGAGAGCTATAGATGAGCTTGTTTTTATAGGGTCATTTATGTAGGCCAGATATCATCCTATGGAAATGTTTTCTCTTCACATTATCCATCAGAAGTTTACTATTTTAAGAATAAATATGTTACTATTTTACTTAACCAATCCAGATCCGCGCTATAGCCACAAGACGTCTACAGTGCAGATCTGAATTGCCGGGGGGGGGCGTCCATGGATGTCCACCCCTTTGCATGCTCCCCGAGTGTGCACACAGCCAGCGGCGCGCTCTCACGGCCGCCGCACGCTGCGTGGGAGTGCCTGCGGATCGGGCGGACTCGATGTCTGCTGGAGACCCGCGATCCTCTGTTAGGGCGGTTCTCCATTCTGTGAGGGGGGCATGACAGATCTACTGATCCCTGTGATCGGCATCAGTTAGATCTGTTATGTCCCTGGCAGCCCCCCCCCCACACAGTTAGAACACATACAGGGAACACAGTTAACCTCTTCACTGCCCCCTTAGTGTTAACCGCTTCCCTGCCAATGACATTTATACAGTAATCAGTGGCTATTTCAATTTCTGATCACTGTATAAATTTCATTGGTCCAAAAAAGTGTCAAAAATTTCCGACATGTCTGCTGCAATATCTCAGTCCCAATAAAAATCGCAGATCGCCGCCATTAGTAGTAAAAAAACAAAATAATAATAAAAACGCCATAAATCAATTCTCATAGTTTGTAGATGCGATAACTTTTACTCAAACCAATCAATATATGCCGATTGCGATTTCTTTTTTTACCAAAAATATGTAGAAGAATACATATCGGCCAAAACTGATGAATATTTTTTTTTTATATATATATATTTGGATATTATAGCAAAAAGTAAAAAATATTGTTGTTTTTTTAAAATCATCGCTCTTTTTTTGTTTATAACACAAAAAATAAAAACCGCAGAGGTGATCAAATACCACCAAAAGAAAGCTCTATTTGTAGTAAAAAAAAATAATAATCATTTTGTTTGGGTACAACATTACACGACCGCGCAATTGTCATTCAAAATGCGACAGTGCTGAAAGCCAAAAATTGGTCTGGGCAGGAGGGGGGGTTTAAGTGCCCAGTAAGCAAGCATACACAAAAACAGTAAAACTTTTTAAAATGAATGATTTGGGGATAATTGTATTCAGATCAGTCTTGCCAGCAAAAGTTTAAAGCCATTTTGAAATGCGTTTGAGGCGATCCTCCGTGTTAATCAGGTTATAATGTAATATGATTCTAAAGACTCTCTTGGGAAAGATTCTATTCTTCAAAGACAGCTGCATAGCTTACCTTTAACCCCAGCTCCTGTTCTAGATCATCACTCTTTTGGTGTGTAGTAATGTTTCATCTTAGATTATCTTTTTTCCCCATCACAGGATGTGCTACAAAGTCCTGTACAATTATTATTTTATTATAAATGCTGTTATCATATCATAACTGTCATATGACCCCTGATACTGGTAGTAGGATCTGCAGTGAATTAGAGCACAGCAGGATGGTATGTATTGTTCTCTTTGCAAAAGCATATTATTTTACTTTTCTTGTTAACCCTTTTCTTGAAACAATTGAAAAGTGAAGTCAATTGAATATGTTGGCTTATTTGAATAGATAAAGGACAAAGCATATTTATTAATAAGAGCCAGGCAGATTTAAAGGCAGTGTTGAGAGACTTTGATGGGCAAATGTAGCATGCTTTCGATATCAGTTTAACACCTTCCTGCCCTGCCTATAGTACAATGACGGTCAGTCGGGAGTACTGTTGTTATGTGATGACGTCATATTATATCCTCCCAGAACGCGCCTCTCATGTGGCCATGCAGCTGCACCATCTGCCACCGGCTGTATCCACAGGACACAGCCAGTAGCTGATCACTGTACCATCCAGCTGCCAGTACCATGTCATCACTATGACCAATCACAGTAGACTACATGACAATTGCAAACAATGGATGGCTTCCTTTCATGCCATCCACTGTATACAACTGTCATGTACCTGGAAATGGAGACTCACGTGGAAAGGAAGGCGGTCTCTTACACCTCTGGCCTGGTATCCCTGATAGAGTAAACAGGAGGCATGCAAGCCTGGAGTGGCATGAGTGCCTAACAGTTCAAATGATGAGAGCTGCAGATGAGAAGTCTGTAGGTGCTTGGATGCAGGCTGGCAGGTCACTGGCAGCAGGTACTTGGCAGGCTTGCAGGTAACAGACAGCAGACAGCAGGTACTTGGCAGGCTGGCAGGTAGCAGACAGCAGGTACTTGGCAGGCTGGCAGGTAGCAGACAGCAGGTACTTAGCAGGCTGGCAGGTAGCAGACAGCAGGTACTTGGCAGGCTGGCAAGTTGCAGACAGCAAGTACTTGGCAGGATGACGAGTAGCAGACAGCAGACTGCAAACACTTCAGGAACAGAGCAGAAAGCAGCAGGGTAGTCCGGTACAGGCTGGAGTTGGCAACGACAAACAGACAATCCAAGGGATAAAGCTGAGACATGGTCAAAAAGCAAGCTAGGGGTCAGTTCAGGCAGAGAACAAGCGTGGTCAGATGAATCAAGATATCCGCAGGATAAAACACAGGAAAAAGGTAGCTGGTAGCAGGACGCTATAAACCATAAGGCAAAGTCCATTTGGCGCCACTTAGTGGCAGCGCACACACGCACGCCGGATTTGGCTTTTGCCAATCACAGCTAATCATAACAAAAGACACTGAATAAACAAATTTCATTCAGTAAAAATGGTTGGTTGGTATAAGTGTAGCCAGGAGTCTGGCATTAATTCCCCGTCAATAGGGACATTTGTGCCCATGAAAATATGGTGGGGGTATTCTCTAGTGAGAGAATGAACTGGTAGGGAGTGATGCCTTGTGGGACTTGTAGTGTGACAGAAAGGAGATGTCATCAGACTCTGCGGTGGAAGGCTCCTGGGAAGAACAGTGCCTTATGGGAGAATCTATTTAAGTGAAGGGAGGGGCCTGTTGCGGTCTCTTTGAATGGTGTGATTGATCAGCAAGGGCCCTGTGTGCTGTTACAGAGGGGTTGCGGCCTGCAGCCTAAACAACGGGATTCAGCATGCTGCAATTACACAGTGTTCCAGCGAGCTGCTTTTCTGTGGTGTTCCGGCGGAGTGGTACTAATTTACTTGTAGTCCATTGCAGTGGTATCAATATACCTCTAGTTCACCAACTTCTGAATAGTCTAGTTATTATCCGTTATTGACTTATTCCATGTAATAGATACCTTTATAGCATTTATAGATGAACAGCTTGGTAACTTGACTAAACTCGATTGGAGGAATTTCATTGTTATCAATAATTTCATTACTGGCAAATAGCAGGGAGCAGTAATTCATACCTTGTGTTTGCTGCCTTCTTCTTATTCATTAAGATTCAAGGTATTTCAATGTGTTAAGCCTTTTTGACAGTGTATTTAACAGTGATTTGTTGATATTAACCTTGAAGTTTGTCACGTACCTGATCCGAAGCTGATATGCTGAGAGAGGTTCCCCTTGCAGCTGAACGCAGCGGCCCTGATTTACTATACCTCTCAAATCTACTCCAGCAGTGCCTTAAAATAACTCCCAATTAAAGGCAATTACGACTTCAACTCTCACAAACTGGAGTAAATCTACACACATGAAAACTCTATTTACCTGGGAAGATTCCTCTCAGATCACACTTGATGTCATCTGGGATGGAACTTGCGGTTTCAGAATTCCTCCATTTAATGCTTGTATGCAAGTTCATTGCCGTAAAAAAACATTACCACCCCCTCTCTCTAATTTTAACAGCCTTAGCCCTTGGGGATATGTATGAATAGAAAAAAAAGTTTATAAATTGATTGTTTTTTTCAGGAGCAGTGGTTTTAATAATGGTTAAAGTGAAAATAAAAAAACAAAAAACAAAAAACACAAAATATTCCTTTAACCACTTCAGCTTTTTTACCCACAAATAGAGCTTTCTTTTGGTGGTATTTGATCTCCTCTGCGTCATTTCTGATCGCCGCTATAAATAAAAAAAGAGCAACAATTTTGCAAACTAACCAGTTTTTCTTCCTTTTTGTTAAAATACAAATCCAATGAAATAAAATGTTTTTTATTTTTTTTCTTCAGTTTTGGCCGATTTATATTCTTCCTCATATTTTTGATTTAAAAAAATCGCAATCAGCGCTTGATTGGTTTGCGCAAACATTGCCGCGTTTACGGATGATACAATTCATTTGTGGGTTTTTTTTTACTAGTAATGGCGGCGATCTGCGATTTTTAGTGGTACTGCAATATTGCGGCGGACATTTCGGAACATTTTGACACTTTTTTTGGATCATTGGCATTTATACAGCGATCAGTGCTATAAAAATGCACTGATTACTGCCTTTGTCAGTGAAGGGGTTAACCTGGAGGGGGCGCTCAAAGGGTTAATTGTGTTCCCTAGGTGTGTTCTAACTGTATGGGGGCTGGGCTGGCAGGGGGGAGGGGAGTGATCACGGCTTCCCTATACAGGAAGCCTGTGATCACCGCCCTTCCCCCTCTGTCAGAACGGAGATCCGTGCTTACATACATGGACCTCCATTCTTTCACTGTGGGGGGGCCATCGCGGGTAGCCGGCAGCAATCAAGTCCACTCTACCCGCTCTCTGGCCCCCCCGAAACACAATGAGCATGCAAGCACGTGCTCACAACACTAGTTATCGCAGCTGCCGTAAGGTGACGGCAGTTTGCGATAACAAACCACTTTGGACCTGTCACGCTGTGGCGGGCGGTCAGCAAGTGGTTAAATATCATGCTTGGGGGGGTCCTCTTAGTATGGATCTCTATGATGTTTAGAACAGTGCCACTGCAAAATTACATTTGTAAAGGAAAAATTGGCATTTGAAATCGGTCACAGCTGGAATGTATTGCTGGTTCCCTGCAATATAGATAAAGCATTGCGTTGGGGGTCCCCCCAGTCCATACCAGACCCAAAGGGTCTGGTATGGATTTTAAGGGAAACCCCACGCCAAATTTATAAAAAATGGTGTTGGGGTCCCCCCAAAAGCCAAATCAGACCCTTATCCAAGCACGCAGCCCTGGCATGGCAGGGGTGGTGGGGACGAGTGAGCATGCCCCCTCTGAACCTTATCAGGCCACATGCCCTCAACATGGGGAGGGCAATTTGGGGTCTGGTTTGCATTTTGGGGTGACCCCAATGCCATTTATCCCAAAATTTGGCATGGGGTTCCCCTTAAAATCCATACCAGACCTGAAGGGCCTTGTATGGACTTTGTTGGGGACCCCTACCCAAAATTTGTGTTTCATTTTCGTGGAGTTCCTCTTAAAATCTATGCCAAACCCTTATCCGAGCGTGCATGCACTATATATAGTCTACACAGTGGTGTAGTGGTTAGCACTTTTGCCTGGGAGAAAAAGGGTCACTGGTTCAAATCCCAACCACAACGCTACCTGCCAGGAGTTTGCATGCTCTCCCTGTGTCTGCGTGGGATTCCTCCGGGTACTCCTGTTTCCTCCCACACACCAAAGAAATGCAGGTAGGTAAATTAGATCCTGTTTAAATTGGCCCTAGTATATGTATGATTGTGAGTTAGGAACCATAGATTGTAAGCTTCTTCAGGGTAGAGACTGATGTTAATGTACAATATATATGTAAAGAGACAGCGCTATATAAGTACCTGAAATAAATACACTGAATGCAGTGTATTATATATACCATACTGTACATATATATTCCTATACTGTATACTACATGCCACTGTCTAACCTTTTGCTATCTCCGCAAATGTTTTCACTATATTCGGCCTCTGTGTAAGTGTGGGGTCGGACTCCGACCCGCTGAGCAATGATTGGCCAAAGGCACCCTGCCTTTGGCCAATCATGGCTCTCACAGCAGAGCATGCTGTGATTGGCCAAAGCATGCAGGTCATGTGCATGCTTTGGCCAATCAGCAGGCGGCATTCCCCCACAATTTCACTGCATTATGGGCCGCTCAAATTTCCCACAAGCACCCCATAACTTTCAGATTGAACATACTTTTGACTCGAACCGGGGGACCATCCCTATTACCAAGGGATGTAGATTGCGAGACACTTTTTTTAAATAAAAGATTGGACGATACTTCCGGTTCCGGCGCCGCATGTGAGGGAGCAGGGAACAGCGGCTCCAGGCCTCCAGGCTTAAAAAATCTGCTTAAAACCCCTCACCGACCACCAACTATCCTCCCCAGCCAGCGATCCACACCCTACAGAAGCACGGCGGATGGATCGGTTCGTGACCCACGCGGTAAGCAGGGCGGCCGGTCAGTCTCGTGCGATCGTTGGTGCAACGAACGAAGGTTCGCCTAAAATGGCGGATGGAGCTCCGTCCACGCTCCACACGGAACTCCGCTGGGGCACCTGTGATGGAAGGAGGAACTCCGCTGGGGCACTTGTGATGGAAGGAGGAACTCCACTGGGGCACCTGTGATGGAAGGAGGAACTCCGCTGGGGCACTTGTGATGGAAGGAGGAACTCTGCTGGGGCACTTGTGATGGAAGGAGGAACTCCGCTGGGGCACCTGTGATGGAAGGAGGAACTGCGCTAGGGAGATCTGGTGGCAGGCGATGTGGCAGGTGACACGCTCGGGGCTCCCACTGATTCTGCATTATGGTGAGTTGAACTATTTAATTTTATATTACAATGTAATAACAGAAATTATGCGCTTCAATCATCCTGGCACCATAACAACCATGGTGCCGGGATGATTGAAGCGTTTGGAGTATCTTTATCTGCCGATTGTTAAACTTTCTGGAATACATATATTGTATTGTGGTGTAGGATCTGGGCCTGCTGTCCCTCCATCCTGACTTCTTTCCTTCCTTCTCTTCTCTTTCCTTCCCTCCCTATCCCTTTCTTTCTTCCTTCCCCCATCCCTTATTCATCTCAGGCGTGAGCCACACCCCCAAAGCCATGCCCCTTTAAATCACGCCCCTATTTCATTTTGGCCATACCCATTTGCACCGCGGCGCGCTATGCGCGCCGCATTTCTTCGGGCTAGAGCCCCTGGTCTTTTTCCCACCTAGCAACGCCCCTGAGTTTAAGCAAACACAGCAGTACCTGCTTGACAAATTGGACGACCTAGAAAATCGCAGTAGGAGGAACAATCTGCGTATCATAGGTCTCCCCGAATCCATTCGCCAGGAGGCCCTACCAGACATCTGCGCCACTCGCATCCTAGCTGCCCTGGGTATTTCAGGGCATTGCATGGTGGAAAGAGCACACAGAATGGGAGCTCCATCAAATGAAAGATGCACCCCAAGACCAGTGATGGTACGCTATCTAAATTACGTGGACAAATACAACATTCTTTGCTTCTTTTGCAATTCGAAGTCCCTACAAGTAGAAGGCCACAAGCTCTTGATTTTTGCGGACTATTCCATGGAGGTTTCGAAAAAGAGAAAAGCCTTTCAACCCACCTGCGCAATTCTTGTGGAGAAAAAAATCTAATTTACTCTGGCGTTCCCAGCAATACTAAAATTTACTGACCACAAAGGAGACCCCAAATCATTCTCTGACCCAGAAGAAGCGCTTCAATTTCTCCACTCACATCTCCAAATCCCCATGGATACAACCGGCCGCGGCCTTCACCACTTTCAGGAGAATCCAGGGAGAGAAGGAGTCCACGGAAAGACCCTGCGAAGAAGATGCGACTGGTGGGCCTCGCAAATCGGGGGCCAACGGCATTGAAACCTTGCATATATTTGTTAGCCGCTCCAGTCTACAAAGACTCAGTTTACTGAATTACCTGAGCTTTGAATAAGACTTACAAACAGCTACCTGGCACCCGTGCCTTGTTTATCTTTTATTTGTTGGTAATGTATATCTTGTTGCATTAAGATGTTTGTTTTACCAGCAATTTTCTTGAATTTATATTTCTTTATTGTGAAGGTGAAGCCCAGCGGCCTTTAAAAAACCTTACCCTAGGCCAGGACCTGACCCATCAGCCACCCCCCCTCCCCCCCCTTTTTCGGGGGGAGAGAGGTGGTGTAGGTAGCTGCGGAGGAGTCAGCCCTACTTCTAGTCACACAGGACACTAATCCTGGTGAGGGAAAATGTCACCATCTCCTGGCCTGGATAACGCTGTTCGGTTTAGGTGATATCACATGTGGAAAGAAGCGAAGTACAGTCTTCCAAGAGCCCTCAACACAACACGTAGGTTGCTGAGGGACCCCTCTACTCAGATCCAGACCCAATCCCGCTCTCCAAAATTCTACCCCACGGTCATTCTTCCTCTGACTCTACACCCATATCCAAGGCAGACTTTAGAGACAACCTTCCACCCAAAACACCTACGCTCACTGATTTACATCCTGGCTTATGACCCCACTTGATTCCACTCCTAGAATGAAACTAGTTTCTTGGAACGTTAAAGGCCTTCAGTCCCCCAATAAGCGGATGGCCGTCCTACGACACCTAAAGAGGTTGAAGGCAGATGTAGCGCTGTTGCAGGAAACCCACCTCCCCCAATCTGACTTTGAACGGATGCGAAAATTATGGGTTGGACGGGTGATAGGTTCCCCGGCGGTGAAGGGCAAGGCAGGGGTTATAATTTTATTCCACAAGAACTTCCAAGGGGAATTAAAATCGATGCACTCTGATTCAGAGGGCAGACTAACATCAGTTGTCACCCAATCGTGCTCACGGTCCTGGGGCATAACAAATGTCTACGCCCCAAATTCTCCTACCACCTCCTTTTTCCAAAAGCTTACAGCCCATACGGCTCCCTTCCTGCACCTTCCACATGTTATTGCAGGTGATTTCAATCAAGTGATGACCCCCTTAGAGGACAGATCAACAGGGAGACCTCAAATCACTCAGAGACTAGACCTAGCCTCCCCTACTCTGCTACATAAATTTGCGTAATGTGCAAATCTCATAGACTTCTGGCGACTGATCAATCCAGAGGCTAAGGACTTCATATTCTTCTCGCTTCCCCAGTCACGCATAGACTACATTCTCCTAAACCCTCTTCTTCTACCTTTGGCCTCCTCACCTCAGATAGAAACCATGGTCATCTCTGACCATTCCCCAGTATCGGTGACATTTCCAGGTCTTGACCACCAGACAAAACCCCTTGTATGGCGCTTCCCTAGCTACCTTGCAAAAGATAAAATATTACAGAAGGTGATAAGAACCACCTAGGAAGAATATTCCCAAACTAACCAGTCATATGACAAACCCTAACCTGTTTTGGGACGCGGGAAAGGTGGTGCTCAGAGGCAGGATAATATCTTAAAAAAAAAAAAAAAATTCTATAAGGTACAGCGCACACATGATACATACTCCTGTCAGGCTATTTTAAAAACATCTAAAACGTATGTAGCAAAAAATGCAAAAATACGGGGGTTTGGTCACACTGAATGGCCATGAAGTGCTTAAGCCCATTGACTGCTGCAAAGTACCCCATTACCAATGGGAACCTACACTGACCTTAGAGTGAATGCTCCAATCAGTGTCCACCTGATCCATGGGATGTGTCCTCTGGTCTCCCATAAAGAGAGGCGTTCGCTTCCATGGTTTAAGAGATATGAGCATTCACTCTAAGGTCAGTGTAGGTTCCCATTGGTAACGGGGTACTTTGCAGCAGTCAATGGGCTTAAGCACTTCATGGCCATTCAGTGTGACCAAACCCCCGTATTTTTGCATTTTTTGCTACATACGTTTTAGATGCTTTTAAAATGGCCTGACAGGAGTATGTATCATGTGTGCGCTGTAACTTATAGATTTTTTTGTTTGTTGGTCGTTACGAGCAGCACCATGCGTTTGGCAGGGTGTTCCCCCCAAATATCTAGTTTTGTTTTAGGATAATATCTTATGCGGCGGGGTACAAAAACAAATAGCAAAAAATTTCTTGGAATCCAGTGCGACACTTAGAAGGGCCCAACTGGAGCTTTCTTCCAGTAACACCACGGACAACAGAGATGCTTGGAAGCAAGCAAAAAGCCAATTTGATCATTGGGCACAAGCTCAGGAGTGCCTCCATAAAGCAGAGCAGGATCTGAAGTATCATAAATTCGGAAACAAGCCAGGCAAGTTGCTAGCCACACTATGTAAGGGCACACACCACCCTACCAATCAAGGCCCCAAAAACCAAAAGCGGCACGCTGGTTACAGCACCTAAAGACGTCAATCAGGTCCTTGAGCAATTTTACACCACCCTGTATGGCCCAGATCCAATCGATGAGGAAAAAACGGCAAACTATCTAACTAGGGTGGCCCTCCCTGAGATAGACCCCGAATCCTTATCCCAATTAAACGCGCCTATTTTGAAACAGGAATTGCGTGACGCCATAAAATCGCTTCCCATAGGAAAGGCACCAGGACCAGACGGGTTTACCCCAGAATTTTACAAGCTAAATGTGGACACACTAATCACGCCGCTTCTGGAAGTCTTCCAGAAAATACTTGAAGGGGGCCCTTACTTTCCCTCAGGCTTCCAAGCCCACATAAAGCTCATATACAAAAAAGGGAAAGACCATACAGACCCAGGGGCGTATCGGCCCATTTCCCTACTCAACGTAGACTCCAAACTATTATCGAAAATAATAGCAAACAGACTCGCAACCATTATGCCCAATATCCACCCAGCCCAAGCAGGCTTCACCCAGGGCAGATCCGCCACATCCAATATCTGTAAGGTACTGATGACACTGGAGAGAGCCAGGAATAGCCCCATGGAAAAGTCAGCGATCATAACAATAGACGCCGAAAAGGCGTTTGACAACGTCAACTTCCACTGTCTAGACATGGTCCTAATAAAATTGGGGCTTGCAGGCCCCTTCCTGCACCTGATACGGCAGATGTATTCAGCTCCAAAGGCCATAGTCGTAGCTGCTGGCCTCCTCTCCGGTTCCATCAATTTATACAAGGGGACAAGACAGGGATGCACTCTATCACCGTTGCTTTTTAACATAGCTATAGAACCTCTCTCCCATTTTCTGGCCTCCCACCAAGAGCTACACGGATTCCAGATAGGTTCCCAAGAGATCCGCACAGCTCTATTTGCGGATGATATCTTAATTTTTACATCCAAACCCCAAGCGGACATACCCCCCTCTCTCCAAGATATCGATACAATTTTTCGTTGCCACTATCTCACGTAGGGACAGAACAGGGGAACATATTTAACTACCTTGGCCTCTCCTCCGGTCGTCGATGCTGATACCGGAAACCTCGACTTATGTAGACGGCATAGTCCACGTCCTTCCCCGGACGTTCGGGGTTAAAATAATCCTGGTACAGATCTGTCACCTTCAACTGCAACAGTTTGCGGAAAAGCCGCAGATAACAATACTAGCGACTGAAAAGGTACCCCGATAAGGACCGAGAGAGGTCACAGTAGTCATGGAATGTCTATAA
>BLSH010506497.1:62917-76766 GCA_018402905.1 Glandirana rugosa | reverse complement strand
TTTGTACTGCCCCTCCATTTTAGCACCTCAAGAAATGAGATAGGCAGTCATAAAATAAAAGCTGCGGAAATTCCAGAAAATGTACCCTAGTTTGTAGACGCTATAACTTTAGCGCAAAGCAATAAATATACGCGATTTTGCTTTTTTTTTACCCGAGACATGTGGCTGAATGCATTTTGGCAAAAATTTATGACTAAAATTTAGTTTATTGTATTTTTGTAATAACATAAAGTTGAAAATATCATTTTTTTTCAAAATTTCCGTTATATTTTTGTTTATATCGCAAAAATTAAAAAGTGCAGTGGTGAACAAATACCACCAAAAGAAAGCTCTATTTGTGGGAAAAAAAGGACGCAAATTTCGTTTGGCTACTGCATTGCATGACCGCGCAATTACCATTTGAAGCGGCGAAGTGCCAAATTGCAAAAAGGGCTCCGGTCCTAAAGCAGCAAATCCTTCCGGGGCTGAAGTGGTTAAGTAAGAGGGATGATATTCCCTACGCGCAAAAAGTCTTTCTGGGTAAAGCTCTTGACTTTTGCATGTCCGATAACTATTTTTGGTACCAGCGGGTTGGCGTTGCGATGGGGGCAAAGTTTGCCCCGAGTCTCGCCAACCTGTTTATGGCTGAGTGGGAGGATCGTCATGTATTTAACATCCCCAGACCTGAATTAAAATTTTATAAGATAAGATAAGATACACCCCCTGTTTGAAACTGTTACCTCGTTGAGCAGCTCCTTCAGTGACAGATTGTTACATCCTAAGTGTCTGAAGGAGTGTTATAGAAGGTCTTTTGTCCCTGCTGCTATTAAACTTTACAATCAAAGCTGCTCACAGTGAACCATTAACCATAATACACACTGTTATTACTGTTTTACTGTGTAAAATACTACCTGTGTGCAATATCACTTGCAATACGTGCAATATTACCTGTAGTACGTGCAATACCACCTGTGTGCAATACTACCTGCAATACGTTCTTTTTCCTCATTTGTAGTTATACATTGTGTTGTGTATATACTTGTATACTATAGTATGTCTATTGTCTATTCTTTTATATATCTGCATTTATTTTTTATTTTTTCATGCTGCTGTAACAAAGACATTTCCCCACTGTGGGACGAATAAAGGTTTATCTTATCTTATCTTATCTTACAACTGAGTTACATAGTTACATAGTTAGTCAGGTTGGAAAAAGACACAAGTCCATCTAGTTCAACCAAAAAAGTTGAAGGTCTAATTAGCACCAAAGTATTTTTTAAACCCACAGACCGTAATAGTTTCTTGCCTGTTGGTAGTGGACATCACCCTAACTGGATAAAAAATATCCCTAAGGGTCAGTTGATGCGTGTGAGGCGCAATTGTGGTGAGCCTGAAGAATACCATCTACAAGCAGGTATACTTGAGGACAGATTTGTCCAAAAGGGATATAGTGAGGAACAACTACTGGCTGAGATAAACAATGTAGCGTAGATACCCAGGTCTGAAATTTTAGAGAAGGTGAAAATAACGAACGAGTCCAACCAACAGAAATGGGGTTTTATATCTGACTTTCACCACCAATATCACAATATCGAAAAGATATTTTATAAACACTGGCATGTGCTTTCTCTGGATAAGGATCTTGGCCCGATTTTTGCCACCTAGAACTAGGTTCATCTATAGAAAAGCACCAAATTTTGGCGACAGAGCGGTGAAGAAAATGCTAGACCCACCTGACCAAAATTTTTTTTTTTTAATTAAAGGGTTTTTACGCATGACGCAGATGCGTTTGATGTAGGACTGTTACCATTAGTAATAGGGGTCGTAAATCCTTTAATTCTGGAGATGTTGACACTAAGTTTTACATTAATGAATTCATCACGTGTAACACCACACACGTGGTATATTTGTTATGGTGCCCTTATGGGTTATACTATGTGGAACGTACTAAACATCCGCTTAGAGTCCGGATCTCAGAGCACATTAAGAATATTAAAAATGATTTTAAGGATTACAGCATCTTTCTCCATTTTCATAATGCACATAATAGGGATCCATCCCTGTTACAGTTTTGTGGCATCGATTGGGTTTTCCATAAATGGAGGGATTTAAATTTAGTGCAGGACCTGTCGAAAGGGGAAACCAATTGGATTTATTTTTGAATACTTTATGGCCTAATGGCTTGAATGTGGAATTAGATCTAAATTGTTTCATTAGTGACATTTAGACACTGGCTGGCTGGCACTGATTGACCCCTCCTATTTATTTATATTATTATTTTTATTTATTTATATTATTTTTTTGTATCTAGCATTTTATAGGATCTGATGCACTTTAAATGGGGTGTTTTATATGTGAATTTAATGAAGGTTTCATTAGTTGTAATGCCCTGTGAAGCTTCACACTGTTATCTCTTAATCTGCACAAGATGTAAGGGTGACACGGACGCTGGAAGCTTTGTTTCCAGCACTGTAGTCACCAGTGCCGGTCTCTGCTAAGAGGATGTGTTCCCTAACCGTACAGCCAACCCCATGAGGAAATATGTGTGATGAAACATGTCGGGTCTGTAGCACACGAGGAAGCTGATGAGATGCATGCACTGCAGGCAGCGTCGGGTGAGATCGATTACAGCTTGTCATAAGCAGCTCTATCTCCAGCTATTTTTATGTGACTACATGCTTGTGTTTTAATTGCTTTGTGTAAGTGTGATGGCTTAAGGATTTTTTAACAAAATAAAAGTGCTTGATGGTTATGACATTATTGCACTAGTGGAGATGTGTTCTCTTTTTCACATGTACCACCTGCTCAAGTATTTGTTCAAACCACTGAGCGCTGCCAAGCGTGAATTCAACGACTTTTAAATGCTGTTCCAGCCAGGCATGAGAATGTTTGGCCATTGGCTTTGGTGAGTGCAATCCCTATGGGAGCTGGACTTTGTGACACATCACGGGTGTTGTTTGTTTCCTTTCCAAATACTTCACAGCTGAACCAGCTACACTCCCCTGATTCATCTCTTGGGATCTTGTGTGATTTGGACTATGGTTTTTGTTCTCATGTTTTAAAAGCAATTACTTGAAATAAGTGCATCTCTTTTTTAGCGCTGCCTTGTCATTTATGTTCTTCTTGCATGTATGGTATTTGAATTATTTTACCTTAGTATACATAGGCAGCAGCTTGTGATAATCTATTTTTTATTTTCCTGGTGCAGGGGTAGTAAGTATTGACAAGGGCTACCTTGCACACAGTATATATCAATAATACCTACTCTTTGCATACTATCTGTATGGCTGAATTTGCATAGCACAGATTGCATGTGATTTGCACTGCAGCAGTGTGAACCGGCCCTAAGGAAGGTAATCCACTTCACCAAAACCACCACCCCCTAAAACTAATTTAAAAAGTTACAAAAGAGAACAACAAGCAAAATAAATTTCATTTTATTTTGCCAACAGAAACACATGTACATATTTACTGGCATTAAAGTATTTACCGTATATACACATTTAGAAAAACAGTTTGCAATTGGGTTCAAAGGGTCCTGTTCATAGGAGCTTACAATCTAAAATTGGACTAAACCTTACAATGGACAGTTTTAGTTTCACCGTCCATAACTGCCCGCACATTTCATAAAATGACTAAACACCCACAGGACATTAGCTGCAAAATTACAGAAAGATAATTAACAGTCATTCTAACAAAGCATTACGACATATTAAAAAAGGCACATATTATATTCCCAGATAGTAAGCTCTAACGTGCAGGGCCCTCTGATTCCTCCTGTATTGAATTGTATTGTAATTGTACTGTCTGCCCTAATATTGTAAAGCACTGCACAAACTGTTGGCGCTATATAAATCCTGTATTATAATAATAATATTAAACCAAGAACATTGGTGAGTATTTTCTCCTAGAAGAATGCATGGTAAGACAAACAATACACACCCTGGAGAGCATGGTAAAATCAAGCCACTTTTGATGGTCAAAATGCACTATAATTTCAGCAAACAAACAGCTCTAGTAAAACATTTGTCATTAGCAGAATATCATTCCTTCTCCCACAAAAACCACAGCAACAAATCTGACCCCTCAGCAGGTCAAACCAATACCCTCTACTGAAGTGCCTTATATAAGCTAGCACTGACACACGCCCAATGGAAGTAAATGCCCACCAGTATCTTTCAATCTGTCTTTTCTAATTTATTTCACCTGAAAGGCTGCAATGCCTAATACTATTTGCTGTGTTAACCCTTGGCTATGTTCATCAGATCAGTATAACTCCAGAACAAAATGCTAAGTCAGTGGTTATCAACCCTGTCCTCACGTACCCCCAACAGGTCATGTTTTCAGGCTATTATTTTGCACAAGTGATTTGATCAGTTTCACTGTCTTAGTAATTACCACAGCTGTTTCATCTGAGGAAAATCCTGAAAGCATGACCTGTTGGGATGCCTTGAGGACTGAAGTTGAGAAACACTGATCCGAGCAATAGTTTTCTAACCAGATGTACCTGTGCAGTGTAAACCCTACAATTTGAAATGTCCAAGTTCCTGGTTGCAATGAGCTTCCAAAGTCTCAGCTTTAAAGTCCCAAAATAACTTGCTTACATTACAGACTATTTGGACAAGAGACAAATAAAATGCCAGCCTGTCTTTGGATTGTGGTGAGAAACCCAACCAGGGGTTTATTATAAACTTCAACACAAGCATTAGCATATCTGGGACATGAACAAGCAACCTTTTGTGTGCCAGGTGGATTTGCTAGCCAATTAGCTAGTGAGCAGAGAGCACGTGTCTTGTCCATCGCTGTGGTGTGAACCAGCCCTAAGTCTATAGCCATGCTCAGTATCAAAAGTAATATACAATAGATTGTCCTAAGTATTGGGAAATGTGCCTTTACACACACATGAACTATAATGGCAGCCCAGGGTTCAGTACAGAGTTGGGCCACCATTTGCAGCTATAACAGCTTCAACTCTTCTGGAAAGGCTGACCATAAGGTTTAGGAGTGTGTCTATGGGAATGTTTGTCCATTCTTCCAGAAGTGCATTTGTGAGGTCAGGCACTGATGTTGGATGAGAAGGCCTGGCTCGCAGTCTCTGCTCTAATTCAGCCAAAAGGTGTTGTATCGGGTTGAGGTCAGGACTCTGTGCAGGCCAGTCAAGTTCCTCCATACCAACCTCCCTCATCCATGTCTTTATGGCCTTTGCTTTGTGCACTGCTGCACAGTCATGTTGGAACAACCCCACACCATAATCCCCCCCTGCACCAAATGATTTGGACCAGTGCACAAAGCAATATGCATAAAGGCATGGATGAGTGAGTTTGGGGTGAAGGAACTTGACTGGCCTGCACAGAGTCCTGACCTCAACCAGATAGGACACCTTTTGGCAGAATTAGAGTGGAGACTGTGAGCCAGGCCTTCTCATCCAACATCAGTGCCTGACTTCACAAATGCACTTCTGGAAGAATGGCCAAATACTCCCATAGACAAGCATCCTAAACCTTATGGACAGCCTTCCCAGAAGAGTTGAAGCTGTTATAGCTGCAAACGGTGGGCCAACTCAATATTGAACCCTACGGACTAAGACTGGGATGCCATTAAAGTTCATGTGCATGTAAAGGCAGGCACCCCCATTGCCTAGCTAGTATAACTAGTATATCTGGAAAGATTTGAAATGGTGGTGGACCCTTCTACACATAAAACTACATTTCGACATAATTTAGGTAAGGTCCTGAGTCATGTTTAACAACATAGAGAGGACAAAAATCATCTCTTCATGAAGTGACATGCTTGGGAATTGAACTCAGGACGTCTGCAATGGTAGACAGAATTGCTACCTTTTAAACCACAGGGCTTACACATGTCAAGTCCTCCTACACATAAATACACAGATACTGCATGTCTAGGAATATATAGGACTTACATTAGTCAGGAGTTAATCTTCTAAATGTAATCTGTGATTTTTGGTGGTTCTTGCTGCATGAGCGTAAAATAGTAATTTTATCCTATTTTTGGTAATGACATTTTTATTTCTGATGTTGGTACACATATCACATTTTTGGGGCTCAAATTAGGATCATTAAAAAATGGCACTAATTTTACATTTCCATAAGCAATGGTATTGCTTGTGCTTTGTAAAGACACCTGTGTGAGTTTGGCTAAATATTTTTGTGACATGGACAGCAGCAAGTGAATGTGACCGAGAAAAAAAAAAATTAGAAAACATGAAGAGATTTCACATTCTAGCACTATTAAAAACAAAATAGATTATCAAATTTGCAACATTGTTGCCAGGACAATTTCTTTGAGAGAAAGATACATTTCTTCTCAACATGAAATGAATTTATTTGATAAAGTAACAATTGTACAGTTAGATTGAATGGCTGAAACTTGCATTTGGCAAAATAACTCTCCTCTTCACTCCCCAAAAAAATGTGTGTAAAATAACTCTCATTTTGGTATTTACTAACTACTCAAGGAATTACTCCATGAGAGTTATTTTGAGAATTGTTTTGTGTCTGAGCATGCTCAGTTGTGCTTAGCTGTGCTCTGTGCCTAGGAGTAAAAAGATGAGTAATTTATCTCTTCTCAGACTTTTTAAGATATTTCAGTGTAGAAATCACTTTTTCACACAGTTTAAAAGCAGATTATCTTTAAACAATATACTGCATATTTTAGTACAATTTAGGGGATCAGGTCATGCTCTAAACATTATTTCTATTTGCACTACTCCAGGTCTGGATTGGAGTAAGGAGTTGGCCGTTATCTGTGACCTGAGAGCAATAGTGAATTCCATTTTGGCCGTTATTTACCACCAGTGCTATTGTGAATAACGTTTTAGCGCTATTTACCACGAATCACAGTAATTTTACCGCAAATTGCAATAATTTTGCCGCTATTTTGCGGCAGCGCTATAGTAAATGACCCCCCAGTGTATCTCTGGAGTTGGAACAGAGGATACAGTGCATAGAGAAGCACGAATCACCAGTGAAGATGGGTGAGCTTGAGCTGAGGAACACCTGAAGACTGTGGTACTGTAGGAACAGCAGGAACCCGGATAGTAGTCTGTGGTAGAGGACAGTCTTCTATGAACTGCTAACAGTAAACATCCAGAAGGGGTGTTGCACCCCTCTGGAGGCAGACTGGTGACTATGCGTGGAATAAGTCAGTGAATGAGGCCTGGGCACGACAAGTGGGAGAGACAAGAGCAGAATCTGTAGTACAGGCCGAGAGTCAAACACAGGTAGGCAGAAATAAGCAAGTCTGCTTGCACCCAAGTGGGTGCAAGAAGAGGGGAGTCAGTGAGAGTTGGCCAGTGTATTGAAGCTACCCAGAGTGGGGTGGACTGAGAAGGATGTGCGATTGATGCTGATTGATGCTGAGGGGGGCCTTTCCAGATAAAGGGTCCTATGTCGTGGATCTGAAGACTGGGTATAATGAGGATAAAACCTGTGCTCTAGTGGAATGGCAAGATAGCGTTCCAGCTGGCCTCCAGGAAGAAACCGTGAGTTTAGCCGAGGGGTTGGAGGCCCAGATCATACCTTTACAGATGGAAGAAGACTCAGAGCAGGAGGAATCTCAATGTGCATCAGTGGAACTGGACATAGGATAAAGGGAAGCTGAGGCTACCACTAAAAGATTGCCCCCTGCCTCATTTTACATGGAAATGAGTCAGTTAGTACAAAGCTTGATTAAGAGCAATAATAGTACAGCAAACCAGGGTTATGAAAATTGCACACCCATGCCTGAAGGTGAAGAAGAATTTGAAGGTTGGATGAATCAGGCTTTTCAAGCAGTAGAAGATTGTAATGTGCATGAAGCTGTAAAGAGGCAATGAATAAGTGAGTCCAGCTGTAGATGTGATTCGAAGCTTGAAGAGAGGGAGACCAGAATGGGTGGCCATGGACTACATTAAAGCTCTGTGTGAAGTGTATGGAAGAGTGGAGAAGATTTGATGTACAAATTTGAACATACCAACCAGTCCAGAGGGGAGAAGTTGTCAGCATATGTTGTCCGAGTGGATCGAGCCTTGCATCAAATTATATTAAAGAAGGGCGTTGACACGAAGGAAGCCAATAAAGTGAGATGGGAGCAGATTTTACAAGGAGCAAGGCCTAATCACCCTATTGTGTTATGATTATTGCTGAAGGGAATATGGGTTGCACCAATGTACCCCACGTTGATGAAGATGATCAGAGAAGAAGAGACCTTGTTGGACGAGAAAAAACAGGGATCCTGAGGAGGGGTTAATGCCACTCCAAAAGCTTGAAAGGTGTCGGCCCAACCAATTCAAATTGAGTCAGTATCCTTTGAGGTAGATAGTGAGGAGGGTTCGGAGTGGGGAGAGAGCACTAAGATCCCTGTATCCTCACCAACGCCTGAAGAATCTCCAGTTAAGCTGCTAACACAGGTGACTCAAGCTCAGGATCAGTTACAGCAAACCTTATTGAGGGTCATGGAAGCTCAAGTTAGTACTCAGACTGACAAAAGTGATCTTTGGAAGGGATTTAAGTGTGGGAAGTCCGGCCATTTCAGAAGAGGAATTTAACTTTATGGTTGAATTATTGAAAGCATTACAGCAAATATTGGCTACCCAGAAGACAGGAAACTTCAGGCGGTCTCAGTGAAGGAGCCAACTGAGAACCTGAAGAAATTGAGCTCCAAGAGGCGAAATAAGAGTAAGACAAGTCCGAAGAAGAGGAGCCCACAGAAAGAGAGAGTAACTAACCCGTCACCGGGGTCTGTGGGCCAGGAGCAGGAAGTCAATACTGGGTCAATCCATAGGGCCAGAGATAGATCCTCTCAAAGCGGACCAATAAGAAATTCCAATGAGATAAAAAAGGAAACTTGCCTGAGAAGTTAGTAGGGCCATCTACCATTTTTTCAGTACAAGTAGAAGGCATCTATACTAGTGCTCTCTTAGACACAGGGGCTCAAGTTGCACTACTTTATAGAGACTTTTACAATCAATATCTGAAGCATATCCCAATGAACAAATTGGAAGATCTGGAGATCTGTTGACTTGGAACCAACACATTTCCATATGACGGATATATTCCCTTAAGAATCTCTTTCTGCAACAGGGAGCGTTGAAATTTTTGATACTCTAGCTGTTGTGTGTCCAAGACCAGCAGGGGCTGAGCACAATTCCATGATAATTGGAACTAACACGGATCTGGTCCGATGCTGGAGAAGGTAATAGAGGAAGATGGGTAGGTTCCTAAAGAAATTCACCCAACTCTGTATCAAGCTTGCCAGCAAGTGATCCATGAGAAAAAAAATCTCCACTCCAGGGGGGTAGGTTGCTTGTGGAAACTGGACATGAGACAGACGGTGCTCCAGCCAGAGGAAGTTACCAGTTTAAAGGCTACTCTAAAACTTACCTGGGATCACCCTGGGCCTTTTTGTAGTGCTGGAGGCAGATGCTCAAACTGAAGCAGCAGGCTTGGCCATGTTTCCTGAGATAGTACCCACTAAAGCATTGCTGAGGAACAAGAAGAAAGTGCCCATTAGCTTGCAGAATTTTTCTGACCGTTCTGTGACTCTGAAGGCCCGGATGTCTATGGGTCAGGTGAGTGCAGCGACTTCAATGACACCTGAGGAAATTTGGAAGGGAGAGGAGACGCAGGGCCTGAGGAAAGCGATGGGAGAGTGTTCTGCTGGTCTGCCTCCTGTTTGGAGAGAGAGGATGAAGTCTCAAATACGCCGATGGGAGAAGATCTTCACTAGTGATGGTTTTGATGTGGGATGTGCAAAAAGTGCATCATCAGATACGATTGCAGGAAGAAAAACTGTTCAGGGAAAGAGCTGGTAGGATCCCGCTTACTGATCTAGAAGATTTGAGAGAGCAATTGGCAGAGTTTTAAAAGTCTGGGGTGATTCAAGAATCCAGAAGCCTGTATGCCTCCCCCATTGTAGTGGTCCAGAAGAAGAATGGAACGCTAAGAATGTGTATAGATTACCAGACGCTTAAGCAGAGAACAATCCCTGATCAGTACACTACTCCCTGAATTGAAGACCCTTTGCAGTGCTTAGCTAGAGCTAAATGGTTCAGTGTGCTGGATATGAAGAGTGGGTACTATCAGATACCCATGTGTGCAGAAGATGAGGAGAAAACAGCTTTATTTGCCCCCTGGGGTCCTTTGAGTTCAAAAGGATGCCACAAGGATTGAAAGGAGCACCATCTACTTTCCAAAGACTGATGGAGAGAACATTGGGAGATATGAACTTGGTTGAAGTTTTGGAATACCTACAGTATCTCACAAAAGTGAGTACACCCCTCACATTTTTGTAAATATTTTATTATACCTTTTCATGTGACAACACTGAAGAAATGACACTTTGGTACAATGTAAAGTAGTGAGTGTACAGCTTGTATAACAGTGTAATTTTTCTGTCCCTCAAAATAACTCAACATACAGCCATTAATGTGTAAACCGCAACAAAAGTGAGTACACCGATAAGTGAAATGGTCCAAATTGGGCCCAATTAGCCATTTTCCCTCCCCGGTGTCATGTGACTCATTAGTGTTACAAGGTCTCCGGTGTGAAAGGGGAGCAGGTGTGTTAAATTTGGTGTTATCGATCTCACTCTCTCATACTGGTCACTGGAAGTTCAACATGGCACCTCATGGCAAAGAACTCTCCGAGGATCTGAAAAAATTAATTGTTGCGCTATATAAAGATGGCCTAGGCTATAAGAAGATTGCCAAGACCCTGAAACTGAGCTGCAGCACAGTGACCAAGACCATACAGCGGTTTAACATCGCAATTTTCACTCAGAACAGGCTTCGTCATGGTCAACCAGAGGAGTTGCGTGCACATGCTCAGCATCCTATCTAGAGGTAGTCTTTGGGAAATAGATGTATGAGTGCTGCCAGCATTGCTGCAGTGATTGAAGGGGTGGGGGTCAGCCTGTCAGTGCTCAGACCATACTGCATCAAACTGGTCTGCATGGCTGTCATCTCAGAAGGAAGCCTCTTCTAAAGATGATACACAAGAAAGCCCACAAACAGTTTGCTGAAGACAAGCAGACTAAGGACATGACTTACTGGAACCATGTCCTGTGGTCTGATGAGACCAAGATAAACTTATTTGGTTCAGATGATGTCAAGCGTGTGTGGCCGCAACCAGGTGAGGATTACAAAGACAAGTGTGCCTTGCATACAGTCAAGCATGGTGGTGGAAGTGCCATGGTCTGGGGCTGCATGAGTGCTGTCGGCATTGGGGAGCTACAGTTCATTGAGGGAACTATGAATGCCAACATATACTATGACATACTGAAGCAGAGCATGATCCCCTCTCTTCAGAGACTGGACCACAGGGCAGTATTCCAACATAATGACCCCAAACACACCTCCAAGACGACCATTGCCTTATTAAAGAAGCTGAGGGTAAAGATGATGGACTCGCCAAGCATGTCTCCAGGCCTAAACCCTATTGAGCATCTGTGGGGCATCCTCAAATGGAAGGTGGAGGAGCGCAAGGTTTCTAACATCCACCAGCTCCATGATGTCATCATGGATGAGTGGAAGAGGACTCCAGTGGCAACATGTGAAGCTCTGGTGAACTAAAGGCTGTGCTGGAAAATAATGGTGGCCACACAAGCTATACACTCATTACTTTACACTGTAGCAAAGTGTAATTTCTTCAGTGTTGTCACATGAAAAGATATAATAAAATATTTACAAAAATGCGAGGGGTGTACTCAATTTTGTGAGATACTGTAGATGATATTATAGTGTTCAGAAGAACTCTGGAAGAACATCAGGCAAGGCTGGAGAAGGTATTCAAAAAGTTTCATGAAGAAGGATTAAAGATGTCACTGGAGAAATGTCAGTTCTATCGTACCTTGGTAACATATCTGGGACATGTGGTCTCAGCTAATGGGGTGGCAACAGATCCGAAGAAACTAGAAGCCGTCACTGCATGGCCCTGACCAGAGACTGTGACGGAATTGAGATCCTTCTTGGGATTCTGCTCGTATTATCTGAGATTTGTGGCTTGTTTTGCCAAGATTGCCAAGCCTCAATGAACTGCTGCAGGTGGCCTCTGGGGAGGAAGATGGAAGATGGAGGGAGAAGATATTGGGCCGAAGAGGAAAGCAAGAATCTATCCACAAACAATGGACCCCTCAGTGTGAAGAAGCTTTTAGACAATTGAAAGTGAGCCTGACGAAAGCCCCAGTCTTAGCTTATGTCGACCCATCTAAACCATATGAGCTTCATGTGGATGCCAGCCGGGACGGATAGGGAGGAATACTTTATCAAGAGCAAGACTATCAGCTTCGACCATTGGCATATGTGAGCTGAAGTCTTATCCCCTCTGAGAGAAGTTATCTGGCCCACAAGTTGGATTTTCTGGCTCTGAAGTGGGAAGTTGTGTTCAAATTGAAAGATTATTTCTATGCGCACAGTTTGGTGTTAAGACTAACAACAATGCATTAGCCTACTTGTTGACAACTGCAAAACTGGATGCCACTGGGCATAGATGGTTGGCTGCATTGGCTGGATTTCAATTCAGTTTAACCACAACAGTACCTGGCACGAAAACCCCCTTCCTGTCCAGGCCATTTTTCAGCTTTCAGCGCTATCACGCTTTGAATGACAATTACTCAGTCATGCAACACGGTACCCATATGAAATTTGCGTCCTTTTTTTCACATAAATAGAGCTTTCTTTTGGTGGTATTTAATCACTAGGAGGGGGTTTATTTTTTGTGCTATAAATAAAAAAAGATTGAACATTTTTTTAAAAAATGCCTTTTTCTTTGTTTTGGTCATAAAATTTTGCAAATTAGTAATTTTTCTTTGTAAATTTTGGCCAAAATTTATACTGATACCTATCTTTGGTAAAAATAACCCAAATAAGTGTATATTATTTGGTCCTTGTGAAAGTTATAGAGTCTACAAGCTATGGTGCCAATCATTGAAAATTGATCACATCTGATCACACCTGATATACTGACAGCCTCATTTCTTGAGACCCTAACAAGCCAGGAAAGTAAAATACCCCCCAAATGACCCCTTTTTGGAAAGTAGACATTCCAAGGTATTTAGTAAGAGGCATGGCGAATTTTTTGAAGCTGTAATTTTTTCCCACAATTCTTTGCAAAATGAAGATTTTTTTTTCTTTTTTTTTCCCACAAAATGGTCATTGTAACAGGTTATTTCTCACACACAGCATATGCATACCCCAAATTACACCCCAAAACAAATTCTTCTGCTCCTCCTGAGTATGGCGATATCACATGTCTGAGACTTTTTCACAGCCTGGCCACATACAGAGGCTCAACATGCAGGGAGTGCCGTCAGGTATTCTAGGGACATAAATTACAATCTAATGTCATGACGACCTATCACATTTTTGAAGGCCCTGGAGCACCAGGACAATGGAATTGCCCACAAAATGACCCCATTCTGGAAAGCAAACACCCCAACGAATAATCATTGAGGCATAATGAGTCTTTTGAACGGTTCATTTTTGTTCCAGTAGTTTTTGGAAAATGTTGGAAAAAAATGAAAACGCATTTTTTTTACACAAAGTTGTCCATTTATAAGCTATTTTCAACACATAGCATGTACATAGCAAAAATGACACCCCAAAATACATTCTACTACTCCCCCCGAGTATGGCGATACCACATGTGTGAGACTTTTACAGGTGATGTTTACTCATGGGTGTGACAGTCACTGACAGGTGGTTGGCGACGGGCACTGATGGGTGACTGGCGGTGTCACTGATGGGTGACTGGCTGTGGTCACTGATGGGTGATGGGTGTCTGGTGGTGCTCACTGATGGGTGAGGGTGTCTGGTGGTGGTCACTGATGGGTGATAGGTGACTGGGGGAGTGGGTAGTCACTCGTGGTGGTC
>BLSH010506497.1:20242-39629 GCA_018402905.1 Glandirana rugosa | reverse complement strand
TTTAGCGGTACTGCGATATTTCAGCGGACATGTCGGACTATTTTGACACTTTTTTGGGACCATTGGCATTTATACAGCGATCAGTGCTATAAAAATGCACTGATTACTGTGTAAATGTCATTGGCAGTGAAGGGGTTAACCTGCAGGGGGCACTCTAAGGGTTAAGTATGTTCCCTGGGCGTGTTCTAACTGTAGGGGGACTGCACTATCTGGGGAAGGGAAGTGGTCACAGCCTTCGTATACAGGAAGGCTGTGATCACAGCCCTTCCCCCTTCACACAGAGCGGAGGTCCGTGTTTACATACACGGACCTCCGTTCCTCCGCTCGGGGGGGCCATCGCGGGTGGCCGGCGGCAATCGAAGCCGCCGCACCCGCTCCCTGGCCCTCCCCGAACACAGTGAGCACGCGGGCGCGCCTCCGGCGGCGCGCGCGTGCTCACTAAGCTCGTTCCCGCAGCCGCCGTCGTATGACGGCGTTTTGCGGGAATGAACCACTTTGCCGCCATCAAATGCCGATCGGCGGTCGGCAAGTGGTTAAAACTGTGTGTGAAAAGTATACATTAGCCGGGAGAAGCCATATCACTGTTCTACAATCATCTTCAAACTGTGTGAGAAAAGTAAAAATTACCCGGGAGAAGCCATATCACTGTTCTTAGAACAGTGATATGGCTTCTCCCTGCTAATTTATAGTTTTCACACACAGTTTGAAAATGATTGTAGAACAGTGATATAGCTTCTCCCCGCTAATTTATAATTTTCTCACACAGTTTGAAGATAGTCCACATCCACCTCCATTTTTGATTTTTTTATGTGATTTTTTTTTAAATTATTTTAAGTTATTTCCCTATCCCCATTTCTTTGTAGGGCACTTGTCCGGCCCTTACCCCCCATTTTCCTTCATTTTGCAGACCTCTAGGACTTTCCAGGACATTTTTACAGCAATTTTCAAAACTTTTATTAAATTACCAGAACCCCGGACCCGAACCCAGACTTTTTTTGAAAAGTCTGGGTTCGGGCCCGGGTCCCGGACACCCAAAAGTTCGGTAAGGACCCGAACTTTACAGTTCGGGTTCGCTCAACTCTAGTGTTGAGTTATTTTGAGGGGACAGCACATTTACACTGTCATGCAAGCTGTACAATCACTACTTTACATTGGAGCAAAGTGTCATTTCTTCAGTGCTGTCACATGAAAAATAGATTTAAATATTTACAAAAATGTAAGGGGTCTACTCACTTTTGTGAAATACTGTATGGCCGCTGGTCAATCGGCCTTATATAGTGTGGGCGTGGATTGAGCCCCCTGAGCCATGATTGGCTTAAGGCACCCTACCTATGGCCAATCATGGCTCTCACAGCAAAGTGCGTTGTGATTGGCCAAAGCATGCATGTTTTGGCCAATCAGCAGGTGTCCTTTCCCTGAAATTTCCATGTATTATGGGGTGCTCAAATTTCCCACGAACGCCCCATAATGTTTGGGATTAGGCAAACACCCAATGTTCGAGTCGAACATCGGGACAATCCCTATTGAAAACCAAAAAGATTTACATAGCGAAGCATTGCAACCATACAGGTGATACTCGAAAAATGTGAATATCGTGCAAAAGTTAATTTATTTCAGTAATACAACTTAAAAGGTGAAAATAATATATGAGATAGACTCATTACATGCAAAGCAAGATAGTTCAAGCCCTTGTCATAATTGTGATGATTATGGCTTACAGCTCCATGAAAACCCCAAATCCACAATCTCAGAAAATTAGAATATTACATACAATCAATAAAACAAGGATTGTACATAGAACAATATCAGACCTCTGAAAAGTATAAGCATGCATATGTACTCAGTACTTGGTTTGGGCCCCTTTTGCAGCAATTACTGCCTCAATGCGGCATGGCATGGAAGCTATCAGGTGTTATGTAAGACCAGAATGCTTCAATAGTGGCCTTCAGCTCTTCTGCATTGTTGAGTCTCATGTCTCTCATCTTTCTCTTGGCAATGCCCCATAGATTCTCTATGGGGTTCAGGTCAGGCGAGTTTGCTGGCCAATCAAGCACAGTAATCCCACGGTCATTGAACCAGGTTTTGGTGCTTTTGGCAGTGTGGGCAGGTGCCAAGTCCAGCTGGAAAATGAAGTCAGCATCCCCATAGAGCTCGTCTGTGGAAGGAAGCATGAAGTGCTCCAAAATCTCCTGGTAGACGGCTGTGTTGACCCTGGACTAAATGAAGCACAGTGGACCAACACCAGCAGATGACATGGCTCCCCAAATCAACACAGACTGTGGAAACTTCACACTGGACTTCAAGCATCTTGCAGTGTGTGCCTCTCCATTTTTCCTCCATACTCTGGGTCCTTGGTTTCTAAATGAGATGCAAAATTTGTTCTCATCAGAAAAGAGGACTTTGGACCACTGAGTTACAGACCAGGTCTGTTTTTCTTTAGCCCAGGTAAGATGCTTCTGACGTTGTCTGTTGTTCAGGAGCAGCTTGACAAGAGGAATACGACATTTGAAGCCTATGTCCAGGATCTGTGGTGGCTCTTGATGCACTGACTCCAGCCTCAGTCCACTCCTTGTGAAAGTCCCCAACACCTTTTAATGGCCTTTTCCTGACAATCCTCTCCAGGCAGAGGTCCTCCCTTCTGCTTGTGCACCTTTTTCTTCCACACTTTTCCCTTCCACATAACTTTCTATTAATGTGCTTTGATACAGCACTTTGGGAACATCCAACTTCTTATGCAATTACCTTTTGAGGCCTTCCCTCCTTATGGAGGGTGCCTTTCCCATGATTGTGATTCCTACTGAACCAGACTGAGAGACCATTTAAAGGCTCAGGAACCCTGTGCGGGTGTTATGGCTTAATTAGATGATTAGAGTGGGACACTTTGAGCCTAGAATATTGCACCTTTTCACGATATTCTAATTTTCTGAGATTGTGGATTTGGGGTTTTCATGAGCTGTAAGCCATAATCATCACAATTATGGCAAATCACGGCTTGAACTATCTTGCTTTGCATGTAATGAGTCTATCTCATATATTAGTTTCATCTTTTAAGTTGCATTACTGAAATAAATGAACTTTTTCACAATATTCAAATTTTTCGAGTATCACCTGTAATAGTAAACAAAAAAGGGGGGGAGATAATGGGACTTTAAATGACACACGTATTGGGAATACAGTAATGGATGAATGTTAGTTGTTGGTACAGAAATGTTTATTAAAAGGTGTATATTAGCAATACGGTACAAAGGTAAATTCAAAAGATGAATCAATAGTAAATTGAATATACAGTCAAATAATCAATAGATACAGTTATGCATTGCAACCTTCCCCAATCCATCATGTGCATCAGAATTAGATTCATAACCAGACATATTTGATTCTGCATGGTCCAAGACCTAAAAATCCCCAAGAGAATAGGGTTTAAAAGCACAAATGATTGTTCTGTATAAAGGTTTGCGGCCATTGGTAGCTCGACGCGTTTCGTGAACACGTCAGGAATCGGCACGTCAATTTCTAGAATAAAATGGATAGACATTACATATTGATAAGGGGTAATGGGGGGAAACCAATTAAGATAAAAATGTCCCCAAGCCAGTAACCAACTTACTGTGACCACATGACGACAGGGTACGGCGGGGAGGCAGGGAGCCCAGGAACATCGGGCACGGGAGCTGAGGCGGGGGATACGGCAGCGGCCACCACACCAGGCAGCATCCAGAGTGGACACAGGCATCTCCAATATGTACCTAGTGAATAGTAAGGCGTGTAGAGTGAGATGGGTGAGAAATGGAAACCATACCAAATTGGAACAGATTGTGTAATATGAGAGGGGCATGTGAGATGACTTGAGTGGTGATGAGGTGGAGGATAAAAGGTGAGGTGATGGAAGAGCTGGTGTGAGAAAGGATAGTATACATGCCAAGCTAATGATGCTGGAGAAGTATCTGTATTGATCGTACTGTCTGGGGCCATTACAGAGGCAGTAGAAGTGTGTGACCAGTGAGGAGGAGATGCCGAGTGCCGCGCCGAACGACTCCCAATATAGGCATCGGCGCCCTTCCCCCACCAACGTCACGCACGTGGGAGCAAGGGAGCGAAGGGAGACACCGAGCCACCCGGTGGAGCCGAAGGACCGGCGTCATCCCTCCACAGCACTCACGAGCGTGTGTACCCAGTCGACGCATAGCCTCACATGGACGCCATGCGGATGCCCCATCACGGGTAAGGGGGCAGGGTGAGCCCCGGTGTGCATCACAGCTCCCGAATCGATGCACATGAGCACCCAGCGGTCCACAGCCAAGCACCATCGGACAGGGGAACAGGGCTGAAAATAGCATAATACTAGGAATGGTCAAATTAGAATAAGCATAAGTACTGGAGAGATTATGTGATAATAGGGGGGAAGGGTCTAATGGAAACCACTGAGGGCAGACTTAATAAATGATGCCAATAAAAGAGTTTTCCACAATACGCGTGTCCATCCCTAATGACTGTTTGAAAAGGGGGGAGGAGGAAAATTTGGGACTTTTGGGAAGCCATGACGTGGTAGGATCACACGCTTCCATCCCTATACGTGGTAAGATAAAAAAGGGGCACATCAATTTCTAGAATAAAATGGATAGACATTACCTATTGATAAGGGGTAATGGAGGGGGGACCAATTATGATAAAAGTGTCCCCAAGCCAGTAATCAACTTACTGTGACCACATGATGACAGGGCACGGCGGGGAGGCAGGGAGCCCAGGAACATCGGGCACGGGGGCTGAGGAGGGGGATACGGCAGCGGCCACCACACCAGGCAACATCCAGAGCGGACACAGGCATTTCCAATATGTACCTAGTGAATAGTAAGGGGTGTAGAGTGAGATGGGTGATAAGTGGGGGAGGGGCGCCGGCGCCTATATTGGGCGTCGTTCGTCGCGGCTAGAGTTGAGCAAACCAGAACTGTAAAGTTTGGGTCCGTACCAAACTTTTGGGTGTCCGTGAACCGAACCCGAAAGTTTGAGAAAAACGTTCGGGTTTGGGTTCTGGGTTCTGGTATTTTATCACGCATGTTGAATAGCTGCAGGGCAGCCAATCAACAAGCGTTTCACTGGTTTTCCCTAGAAGCCATCACAGCCATGCCTACTAATTACGTGGCTGTGATTGGCCAGTGCATCATGTGACCCAGCCTCTATATGAGGCTGGAGTCACAGTGCTGCATGTCACATGCTCTCAGGTTAGTGTAGGGAGAGGATGCTGCCGGCGCTGTGAGGGACAGATTGTGAGGGACAGATTGCAGATCTAATAACTAGGTAGAGATTACTACTACTGCTGTGAGGGACAGATTGCAGTGATAATAACTAGGTAGAGATTACTACTACTGCTTTGAGGGACAGATTGTAGATCTATAACATCTCATCCTGCATTACAGAACGATCTGATTACAGAACGATCTGATTACAGAAAGATCTCTCATCCTGCATTACAGAACGATCTGATTACAGAACGATCTGATACTGGACTAGGTAGAGATTACTACTGCTTTGAGGGACAGATTGCAGATCTAATAACATCTCCCATTTTTCTTCTTTTTGCAGCCCTTTAGTACTTTCCAGGAAAAGTTTGGTTCCCCATTGACTTCAATGGGGTTCGGGGTCCGGGGTAAAGTTCGGATAACGTTCGGTACCGAACCCGAACGTTTCCGCGAAGTTCGGCCGAACCCGCCAAACCCGAACATCCAGGTGTTCGCTCAACTCTAGTCGTGGCACTCGGCATCTCCTCCTCACTGGTCACACACTTCTACTGCCTCTTTACACGCCCCAGACATGACGATCAATACAGGTACTTCACCAGCATCATTACCTTGGCATGTATACTATCCTTTCTCACACCAGCTCTTCCATCACCTCACCTTTTCTCCACCACCTCATCACCACTCAGGTCATCTCACATGCCCCTCTCATATTACACAATCTGTTCCAATTTGGTATGGTTTCCACTTATCACCCATCTCACTATACACCCCTTACTATTCACTAGGTACATATTGGAGATGCCTGTGTCCACTCTGGATGCTGCATGGTGTGGGGGCTGCTGCCGTATCCCCCGCCTCAGCTCCCGTGCCCGATGTTCCTGGGCTCCCTGCCTCCCCGCCGTGCCCTGTCATCATGTGGTCACAGTAAGTTGGTTACTGGCTTGGGGACACTTTTATCATAATTGGTTTCCCTCCCCATTACCCCTTATCAATAGGTAATGTCTATCCATTTTATTCTAGAAATTGACGTGCCCGCTCCTGATGAGTGACACAACGGTCACGAAACGCGTCGAGCTACCAATGGCCGCCAACCTTTATACAGAACAATCATTTGTGCTTTTAAACCCTATTCTCTTGGGGATGTTTAGGTCTTGGACCATGCAGAATCAAATATGTCTGGTTGTGAATCTAATTCTGATGCACATGATGGATTGGGGAAGGTTGCAATGCATAACTGTATTTATTGATTATTTGACTGTATATTCAATTTACTATTGATTAATTTTTTGAATTTACCTTTGTACCGTATTGCTAATATACACTTTTTAATAAACAATTCTGTACCAACAACTAACAGCCATCCATTACTGTATTCCCAATACGTGTGTCATTTAAAGTGCCATTATCCCCCCCCCCCCCATTTTTTTGCTTACTTTACCAAGTATAGGGATGGAAGCGTGTGATCCTACCACATCATGGCTTCCCAAAAGTCCCAAATTTTCCCCCTCCCCCTTTTCAAATATATCACCTTTAATAATAATAATAATCACTATCCTTTACAAATTAGGATTTGTTTACAAACTATTTTATTGGAAGGTTGAGAATAAAAAGTACATACAGGCTGTTGTCAACAAGTGCAGAACATTTAGAACAATTTAACTGAGGAGGGATGCGACTTTCGACAAGTATATCAACTGGAAATCATATCATACACATTCACAATAAAGAAATAAAGGTCAAGAGATATTTCTTGGGAGTGAGGGTGACCCCCCTCCTTCCTTAGGGGAGAAGGTATTCCTCCCAAGAGAAGCACCCTGTAACTTGACCAGATCTAAATGTATGAGCACTCACATGATCATATCATTCAGGAAAATAAGAATAGAAAGAAAATTTGAGAACTAAAGTAAAGAAGAGAAAAGTAGAGAGTCACTCAGCTTTGAGAAGATACAGGCATCCAGATTTGACATGCATTGAATTCTGTCAAACCTGTTCATAGGGGTTGGTGTATGTGTATATAAATATGTATATAGAAGAAAGTTCACAGGACTGCTGCACAGAAAGGTTTATTGAAGATAAAAATCACTTACAAATCGTCATGTGTATGAAGTACAGTTTCGGGCTATGGCAGATAACGCCCTTCTTCAGCCAAACACAGACAAAATACTAGACAACATAGACAAACATATAACCAGTCCAAGAGCATGGAACCAATTAATTATATAGTTTAACATCAAACAGCCAACAATTTAACCATATGCTCTCTGTAATGAATAAGGTGTTATAGATCAATGAATCAGGTCAACCGATGGATCGCCATACACGGAGCAATCACAGATCTGCCTAAAATAGTACAAAACATATAAAAATATCAAAATGTATGTGAAAAAAATATGTATATCAAAATACAATATTCCAAATTATCAAGATAAAGTGGAAAGCAACGATTACAACACAATTAAAATGAAAAAAGAAATAATTATCATATAATGAAAAATAACAAGTATCCTCTCAAAAAAAACTACAAAAAAAATACAAATCGTAGTCTGTATTTAACCCTTTAGGTAATAATGTATCCAAACGCTGAATCCAAGCTACCTCGCGTCCTTTTAGGGTCAATTCACGATTCCCTCCCCTCCTATGTCGGGGCACATCATCTATGACCATATATCTGAGTTGAGCACCCATATGTCGGTGCTCAACAAAATGTCTGGCCAGTGGTTGGTCCAACTTATCCCTAATGGCATATTTATGCCTGGCAATCCGTTCCTTGACTTTTTGGGTAGTCTCACCCACATAAATAAGCCCACAAGGGCACTTAATAATATATATAACAAAGGAAGATTGGCAGGTATAATATGACCAAATGGGGATGTTATAGCCTTTGTGAGAATGACAAAAAGAGGTACCTTTAATCATGTTGGAACAATGAATACAATTAAGACAAGGGAAACTCCCCTTGTTTTTCGGACCTAAAAAAGTAGTAGGTTGAAAAGGAGCACGCCATTGGTCAGCCCGGACCAAATGATTGTAAATGGTTTTACCTCGGCGATAGGAAGGTAGTGGGGGATGTAAAAATTCCACAATGGATGGATATTGTTCACCCAGAATTATCCAATGTTTTTGAATTATTTTATAAATCTGACGTGAGTAGGGGTGATATTGGGAGACAAAGGGTAATCTCCCAACTGCACCCCTATTCTTTCTGCAGGGTGTCTCATGACGTGCTCTCCAAAGCGTTTCTTCAGGATATCTCCGTTGGAGAAATTTATCTCGCATATCATTAAGTCGTAGCTCACGTTTGTCTGGATCGCTGATGATCCTGGACACCTGTGCAAACTGGGAGTGGGGGATAGATTTAAAAACCCCAGGGGGTGAAAGCTACTGTAATGTAGAAGGGCATTTCTGTCAGTGGATTTACTGTACATGTCATTAACAATACCACCTTGGTATATAGTGAGCAGGGTGTCAAGATATGGAATATCTCTACTCCCCACATTCATGGTGAATTTGAGACCCGGGACCAGTGTATTGATATACCAATTAAATGTATGTAAGGATTCCATGTCTCCCCCCCACACAGCGAACACGTCATCAATAAATCTAAACCATACAAGGCAATTGTCCTTAAAGAGGTGACAATTATATACATATGCCATTTCAATCATGTCCATGAAAGCATTTGCGTATGGGGGGCTACATTAGAACCCATAGCTGTGCCCGTTAATTGGATATAGTGTGTATGCTTAAACATAAAACAATTCTCCTCTAACACAATGGTTAATAGTTGTAATAGGAAGGTTATCTCTATGGAACTATATTTTTTTGAATGAACCAGAAGTCGCCGGCATGCCTCAATCCCAAGATCATGTGGGATATTAGTGTACAAGCTAATGACGTCCCAGGTGACAAGCAGTGAGTCAGGACCACACTGTACCTCTTTAATAAGTTGCAGAAAATGCTGCGTGTCTCTAATAAAAGACCGTGTGCCCGACACAAGAGGTGTCAGGCATTTGTCCAAATATTTTGCAAAGAGGTGTTGTGACCGAGTCAGTGCTTGCCACTATGGGGCATCCTGGTGGATTAATGGGGTCCTTGTGTACTTTAGGTAACACATAAAAAACTGATATAATAGGAGAGTCTGCAGTAAGAAACATTTTTGTATCGTTATCAATATTATCTTTAACGGCTCCCAATAGGGTCCTCTGGATCCTCTTAGAGATCCTAGATACAGGGTTGGAATCAAGGCATCTCTAAACCTTACTGTCCGATAATTGCCTATAGATCTCTTTCTCATACTGTGCAGTATCCATCACCACGATCGAGCCCCCCTTATCAGCAGGCTTGATCGTGATGTCCTGCCGCTGGGATAAATCTCTCAAAACATCCTTCTCTTCTAATGTTAAATTATTAGGCATAAATTCTTTTTTATGGTTATCTGCTATAAATGCATTCACCTCTCCTTGAACCTTACCAATGAACAGCTCTACTGCAGGATAAGAGATAGGAGGCACAAAATGGCTCCTATTACGTAGTCCTATGTTTTTAATAGATAATTCAGATACACAGCTGCTGTGCATTGGAGGTTTAGAAGAGAAATGTGCCTTAAGCCGTACCTGTCTAAAAAGCCTGTAAATATCCTGCTGTAAAACAAACAAATCAAGTTTCTGCTTAGGACAAAAGTTAAGACCCCTATTTAATACTTTAATATATATATACTTCAAGGTTTGCATACCGCTTCATATGTTTTGAAGGAGGCCAAAAGAGAACTGACCATCTTCTCCTGGACCATTATCCAACGCAGTGGCGGCTGGTGAAGTTTTAGGATGGGGGGTCCCACATGGCCACATCCTAGAAAACAAATAGGGGGTGTGCCCGGGAAGATTTTTGCTGATTGGGACAGCACCCGATAACATCTTGTGATGATTTTAACACTTACTTCAATCAGGGAAACATTTAAAATACCTTTAAATGCTCTTTGGAAAATTCCAGTTGATTTCTAAATCCTGTTCCCAGCTCAGTGCTTATGATGGTTTACCCAAGGTCTTTGCCAAGGCTGCATAAATCGGGGAGATTCCACCTCTCTGGTCCATAATCTGCCAACACCACTGCTCGTAGGCTGTGAATCTAGGAGGGGTCTGGTTTAGTTTTCCACAGAGTGAATAGATGGTGTCTGATTTGATGTAGTCTGAATCTCTCAGACTGGAGCTTCAAGTTTACTAATGCAATGGGCTGCCGTTAGGGGGCCAGCTGAAAACATAAAATGTCCAATTGGGGGCGTGGCTAGCAGAGCTTGATGGCGGACGTCTTTCAGACCAGCTCCGAGAGACACAACACCAACACGGAGGAACCCGAACATCAAAAGGATTGGTGAGACTTGACATACCCACCATCAACTCAACAAGACCCACAGCTACAATTTAAGACCCAGATCAAAAGAATCGGCCCTTAGATCAGGGAGTTAGAGAGACTGCTGTCTCTGTTACCACCAAGACACGGCCGTTTCAGTAGGCCGCAAATACACCTCCGACAAACACCGGACTAAATTTTAGCCGCGGCCCGCGGATCGGAGGTGACGATCGCGGTGCAGAGTGGACGGCTTATACCTTCGCAGACCACAGCAGATCCCTCTACAGGGAACACGGTAGAGGCAGTGACACTGTCCCACACGGCGCCCAAGACCAGAGGAGAGTGTACTGAAGCACTGGAACGGCTGACTGCAGACCAGGGACGGCCTCCATACATAGGAGTGCGGATTTGTGTCAGCTTCCCTAGGATCAATGATTAGGCAAACCCCGCTCAAATCACTTCTCCACCTTACCTATAATTAACTGGGGACACTAGGGGACAAAATAAGCCCACCTGCAGGCAATAGTAGTGCAGGTAGTATTGTACCACCCAACAACAGTGGCAAGACCAAGACCTTTTGAGACCCCAGAACTGACGCCACTTGAACAGCACTGCCATATAACTCAACCATAGTGATCCCCAGAGACACTGAACAAAAACCACAAAGATCTGTGAACAGGCACTCTACAAACAAATTAAACACCAAGAAATACCCACAGACACACAGAGACTGATTGAAAAATCAATGTCTGCATCGCGGCAACATATACAGAAATAAAACAAGATCTGCTGGGTCATAAGAGCGGACAGTAACCGATCTACTTACTATTTCTATACACTCTGTAACGCCAGGGGACACAACACTTTATACCCCCAACACAATCTGTCCCCCTAAGAAATACCTCATACAGAGAGAAATCAAGAAAATTCAGCACCGGTATATTCAGAGACCGACGACCAGCTTAGTACACTTCTCTCATTTATCATTGACCATAAGTGAAATGATATCCCTGTGAACAAATATAAAGGATACCACGTAATCCACCAGCATAACAAGATGGGTAAATACAAAAAAACAGGCACACAATCTAGCTCCCAAACAAGACAACAACGCTCACTAGCGGGCTCATCATGCCCTGAAATTGCTGATATCTTTAAAAACACACCAAAAAACAGAAACCTGGAAGGACCCAAGATCCAGCAATCACAAGATTACACAGATGAGGAAGATTGTGATGACGAATCCCTAGCGGCCTCTGAAGAACAGACAAGAAACACACCAAACATGGACCACCCATTAACTTACGGAGACATGACTGAAATAGCTGCAGACATCAAAAAGTCTTTCTCATCAGCAATTTCTGAACTTAAAGCGGACCTATCAACATTGACCGAACAAATGTCGTCATTCGAGAAAACAGGGAAACAAAGAGATAAAGCCATAAAGAGACTCGATAGAGTAACTTCCTTACATTCCCAACACTTGATTGCCCTCAACAGACAAGTGGAAGACCTGGATAACAGAGGAAGAAGAAAGAACATCAGGGTAAGAGGGATACCAGAAGGCATAAACGCAGAAGAAATCAAGCCAGTCCTTACCTCTATCTTCAACAACCTCCTGGAGAGACCTATGGACTCAACAATCGAATTTGAGAGAGCCCATAGAGCACTCAGACCCAAAGGCTCAGACACAGCACCACCAAGAGACATCATCTGCTGCCTCAACAACTTCCCCTTGAAAGAGGATATATTGAGGAAAGCAAGACAAAACGACCAAATCCTTTTTAACAAAGAAACAATACAACTATTCCAAGACCTCTCTCCTATCACATTAAAGAACAGAAGAGCAGTCAAACCAATGCTGGAAATCCTAAAAGAAAAAAAAATTCCATACAGATGGAAATTCCCCTTCGCTGTCCAGATCACGATTGAAGGCAAACAAGTTCTTTTACGCACCCTAGAAGACATTCCGTTCTTCTGCGACGCCATTCAAAGTGACCTAATAGACCTACCTGAGTGGTATCAAGAATTTTGTCTACCCCCGCAAATTCCAATGATGATACCCTCCCCTGGATCCACACCCCAGAAACCAGCATTCTCAAAAGGGAAGAAACAAAAACAACAAGAAGGTCAAGCTTCAGGCACACCAGCATCAAAAACACCCAGAGTAAGGGACAATCGATACTGACTCAGATCGCCTGACCATAACTGCTGAAAAAATACTGAAACATACACCTATCAACACAAATACAAATAACAATCTGAAAACACAATGTAGAACCTGCAACAAAATAAACTACCATATGAGACAAATACCTACCAAGAAGATCCTTTCAGACTTTTTACTCTTGAACAATCACACAAAATGAAACGGAACTTGCTAAGATACAGACAGCTTCTTCTTACTACCTCCTATCCAACCTTCATACGATCAGGAGATAATTAGACGTTCCTCCTACACACTTTTATTATCCAGACAACAGGTCAAAATCACGATTAAGTTTTGATCATCAACATATCTGAACAAATTCCATAGATCACTCCGGATTACAAAGAAGAAATAAAAAAGAAGAAAGGACCCAAAACTGTGACCACAGAACCTATGCAAGACCATACCAAACTACAATGAAGGAACGAAGAGTGAGAAGAAACTAACCCGGTTCTTTGATTACAGACTCACCACTAGGTATATTGTTTACCAGAACCACCTACTTACAAACAAACAAAAAATACTTTACTTCAACCCGGGTAAATCTTTACTAGAGAGTCATGTTTGACATTAAGTTAAACTGGTATTATTGAAGAACAGCCTACTCGCTGACCCAAAATATCAAACACAGACGAAACATTTGCTCTCTATTTAGTATACTATACACCTTCAGTTCTTATATGTTTAGCAGTTTTTTCAGATTGTCTAGGCTACATCTCTTTCAACCCAGCGAAATACTCTCATTGCCTGTTGCAATGATCCAGTCACTGGATCAACATATGTTGAAACACCAATTTCACTACCAAATTTTGGACTGGAGGTTTTGAGATGTAGCTTTCAATGTTATATGAAGTAATATAACAATTGATTTTTCTCAGAGATTGTTTTTGTTTCTTGTTAAATTTCTTGTTAAGTTGACACTAACAATGGTTTATCACATCACATAAACACCTCTGATAAGAGGCACCCCTCTTTGTTACTCATCCTACATAAAAATATTCCCTTAATTATCAACCCAACTGTTGACCAACACCCTCAGATATTAACACTGAAGTTACATTACACCCGCAGAATCCTAACCCCCACTAAGGGTAAACTCAGCTCATGCTTGTTATTTAATTCACAACAAACTTCAAATTCCTACCTGGGGATTACGTGGCAATCCATACATGACTAATCGTCCCCAATCACCCTACAAAAACCACACCATAAATAATTAAACAACAATTAGAGCCACCCCACTAAAGTAACTGCTTCCACAACCCCCAAATAGAAACAACTACAGCAAATTTTATAATCTAAATAACAACAGAATTTCTAAATAAAATAAGTATCATCTGACACTTTGGAGTAGTGCCAGTGATCACCCAAAACGTGAAAACACTCTTGTAAACAAGCTTTTACTCTTCTTTATTACTTAACCCCCTACACACTATTCTATTTACATTATAATTGTATAAATCTACACAGAGTATAAACCCACTATGGCATATTCACACCTAGGGAAAATCCCACTATTATCTCACACAATGTAAACGGCCTAAGTACACCAGAAAAAAGACAAAAAATCTTAAAAGAGCTAAAAAAAATGACCCTCAGACAGTTTTCTTACAGGAAACACACTTTAGAGGAGCACAAATACCTAAAATGACAAACAACTTTTTCACCTCTGCATACCACTCGACTAACCCACACGCTAAGACAAAAGGAGTATCAATCTTACTGAGTAAAAAATCTACATTCCAAACAGAACATGTCCATATAGATCCACAAGGCAGATATATATTCCTAAAAGGTTCAATGTCAGGCACACCCACAACCTTGGCGAATGTATACTTCCCCAATAAATCACACATCACATTTATCCAACTAGTGATAGACGAATTGAAGTGTTTCGCAGAAGGACGTATTATCTTAGGAGGAGACTTTAACATTCCTTTAAACCCTCAACAAGATACATCTTCAGGCAAAACCAGTATAACCTACCGAATACTGAAAAGAATCAAGTTACTTCTACAATCACTAACCCTAATAGACACATGGAGATTATTAAACCACAATGAAAAGGACTTTACATTCTACTCAAACCCACACAAGAGATACACCAGAATTGATTACTTCTTCATCTCACAAAGAGACATACCACAAGTAAAAAATGCTAACATAGGCAATATTCTCCTATCAGATCATGCCCCCATCTCAATCCAACTAAACATGAATCCACAAGAACCGAAAAATTTTAATTGGAGACTAAACCCCTCTTTACTAGTAGACACTGAGGTACAAACCTGCACGAAACAAGAGATAATCAACTACTTTCAAAACAACCAAACTCCTGATTCCTCCCCATTAACAATTTGGGAAGCGCACAAGTGCATAATAAGGGGAAACCTTATCAAATGGGGAGCAAGAAAGAAAAAAGAAAAAGAAATACACATCACTAAACTCCTGAAAAAAATAGACAACTTAGAAATAGCACACAAACAAACATTAGCTATAAGAACAGAACAAAGACTACTAGATGCAAGGAAAGAACTACAGACCCTCTTAGATAATAAGATAAAGAGATCGCTGTATCTCAAAAAAACAATCTACTATGAATTTGGGGATAAGAGTAGCAAATACCTGGCCAGAACTCTAAAAGATACAAAAATTGCAACTAATATAAATAGTATTCACGACCAAAAAGGCACCGAAATCCATGACACAACTAAAATTGCAAAAATCTTCCATAATTATTATAGCGAACTATATAACCTTCCCCCTCAAAACAAAACAATAAAAACCCCAGACCAAAGGGAAAAAATTATCAATGATTTCCTCCTAGAAAGTAATCTTCCCAAACTATCACACCTTAACATCAAACAGTTAGAGAGTGACATTTCAACAGAAGAAATTACAAATGCAATCAAAAATCTTAAAACAGGGAAAAGCCCAGGTCCAGATGGCTTTAACTCACAGTATTATAAAACCTTCGAACCCCTACTCAACAAACCACTAAAGGACGCCCTCAATTCTTTACACAAAAATGCGAAACCTTCAACAGAATTTCTAGCAGCCCAGATTACCGTCATTCCCAAACCCGACAAAGACCACAAAAATTGTGCAAATTACAGACCGATCTCACTTCTGAACCTGGACCTCAAGCTGTTGGCGGGAATTCTAGCCGACAGGTTGAGACCCCTACTCCAGAAAATAATTGGTCCGGAACAAGTAGGATTCATGCCAGGACGCGAAGCAAAAGACAATATAATCAAGTCTTTAAATTTGATACATTTGTGCCGCCTGGACAAGATAGAAGGCCTTCTCCTGTCAACAGACGCGGAGAAGGCCTTTGATAGAGTGGCCTGGGACTATATGTTTTCCACCTGCACACACATTGGACTCGGGAGTAAAATGATGTTATGGATCAAAGCCCTATATGATAAGCCAACAGCAAAAATAAAAATAAATAACCATCTCTCAGATACCATACATATTAAAAACGGTACAAGACAAGGCTGCCCCCTTTCCCCCCTGTTGTTCATCATAACTTTGGAACCCCTAATAAGAACAATCAATGCCAACAAAAATATTCACAGATTCAACACAGATAATAAAGAGTATAAACTAGCTGCCTACGCAGACGACCTGCTGTTCTTTATTTCACAACCCCATATTTCAATACCTAATCTAAATGAACTACTTCGACTATTCAAATACATATCCAATTTTAAGATAAACAGCGGTAAATCTGAAGCAATGAACTTAACACTTCCAAAAGAGATAGAACAACTTACTATCCAAAATTGTCCATATAAATGGGAAACTATGGCCCTCAAATATTTAGGAATCAAACTGACCCCCGAAATTAAAAATCTCTACCAACACAATTTTATCCCATTACTAAAAAATATTGAAAAAGACCTCAAATCATGGAACACAAAACAATTTTCATGGTTCGGCAGAGCAGCCATCCTAAAGATGACGATTTTACCTAGATTATTGTACCTATTCCACGCCCTACCAATTGAAATTCCATATGAATTCTTTAAAAAACTCACCAAAGCTAAAAGAAACTTTATTTGGGCCTTTAAAAAGCCTTGCATACAACTACATTTACTAACCCTTCATAAAAACAAAGGAGGACTAGGAATACCAGACTTCAAAAAATATTACTATGCAACCCACATCACTAGACTCATTGATTGGCATTGCCACGCCAACAACAAAGACTGGGTTAAACTAGAACTCACAGACAGAAAGTTCCACATTCATTATCTCCCCTGGTCTTCACCCAAACATTATCCCATAGAAATCAAAAGTCATCCTCTGATCAACACTACCTTAAAAATTTGCCAAAAAAATTTAGAACTCCACCAACTCTCGTCAAACCCAAGCCCCCTCACACCTATAGCAGGGAATCCTGAATTTCCCCCAGGAATGGACAATAAAAAATTATTAATAACAAAGAAAAACAAACCTCTTCTAATACACGACTGCATAAATAAAGATAACATACTACCTTACCAACACCTGACCAAGATTTTGAACAACCAAACACTAAACTACTGGACTTATATCCAGATACACGACTTCATCCAGAATAACAAACATAAAAACTCCATGACAAGACCACTAACAAACTTAGAAAAAGTCTGCTTTGACCAAAAACCACTCAGAGGAGCCACCTTGTTGGCTTATAAATGGATCTCGCAACCAAGTTCAGCAACCACAGTTAAATACAAACAAAAATGGGAACAAGACTTAAACATTCAAATCACAGAAAAACAATGGGAGAAGGCTTGTGTATTCACCCACAAATGTTCCCTAAGCACTCGAATGCAAGAGACATCCTTCAAAATTCACACTCAGTGGTATATCACACCAGTGAAATTGAATAAATGGATGTCAAATGAATCTGACAAGTGTTGGAGATGTCAAAAAGAAGTGGGGACCTTCATTCATATTTGGTGGTCTTGCCATAAAATCCAACTGTTCTGGAGGGAAGACATTGTCTGGATTAAACACATCACAGACACAAAAATTTAACTAGATGCGCCATTCTGCCTAATAAACATTAACAATCTCTCCTATAAGACATACAAACAATCATTAATAAGACACATGCTCAACGCGGCCAAAGTACTTATACCACTTGCTTGGAGATCTACATGAATACCCTCTATTAAAGACTGGTTAATACAAATAAGTGAAATTAAAGAAATGGAAGAAACAATTGCAATTAAAAAAGAATCTACCACACATTTCCACAAACTCTGGAAGCCATGGGTTTAATTTAAAGCCTCAAAGGAATACACAGGCCTTCTTAAACCAAAATAACTGCCTGAGATAACCTCATCCTATAACATCATCGCACACAGTAAACAAATATGTAACATTAACTGTCAAACATTACACCTCCTTACATTTCACTACACCGAATCAGGAAATACTAACAGTCTAATATTTGTGAGATACCCACAGTAATAACTTTACCCTCCATTTCCCACGAAGATCCCCAAGAATATTTTATTCGCTCTGTGTAGAAAAACTTTATTCTATTTACTGTTTACTTTCTCGCTGTATGTACATTTGCTACATCAAACTGAAATAATCAAATGATAACTACCACTTTCTTTACCAACCCACTTATACATTGTATAACTGTATTACCTTTTGTTTGATTATTTTCAATAAAATTCTTATTGAAAAAAAAAAAAAAATGTCCAATCATGAAAAGGCCTTTATTCGTCCACCATTGGAAGGCACAAATATCCTGCCCAGGGGAAAATTGGGGATTGTGGAAGAGATGTGTTAATGGTCAAAGTTCGTAAATCAATATTGGTGATTTGTGAAGGGAGTCACAGAGAGCCATAGAATGGGAGAGTGTTGGGGCCAGGATCGGGGGCCTATATTTAAGAGGGGTCCAAACCAAATAATCAATGGTGTGTCTGGGAATATCTTGTCTCTCCATGTCTACCCAATCTGGTTTATATTCTTCAAAAATAAACTATAGAAAACTGCGCTAATTGGGCTACCTGATAATATTTCCAGAGGGTAGGGACTCCCAACCCTCCTTGAGTACAGTTTCTAAACAGTACACTTTTAGGGCATCTATAAGCCTTAGATCCCCAAATAAAGTGGACTACCTGAGATTTAAATTTTTGAAGAAAGGTTTTTTTAACCACTTGCCGACCGCCGATCGGCATCTGACGGCGACAAAGTGGTTCGTTATCGCAAAACGCCGTCATACGACGGCGGCTGCGATAACGCGCACTGTGAGCGGGAAAGAAGTTTTTAAATTTAGAGTCCATCAGGTGAAATAAACCCCTAGATTCCGAATATCTACGGGATTTTCACATGACAAATCTTTGACATGAGTTCCTCCCAACCCTCAGGGATGGGAGACCTTTATAATAGTCCATCGGGTTAATCGCGTCAAAAGATATCAAATAAAAACTTCTTATATTTGGTCTAACCCATCTGTACCTCTCTGTTCTATAAGGGTCTGTGTGGTAACTAATAAACCAAACCTGGGGAGAATTTATATCCGGGGGCTAGGACCGGGGTTGTGAGAGGGTAAGATACCGAGAGACACTGAGGGAAGTGTTTA
>BLSH010506444.1:143881-157232 GCA_018402905.1 Glandirana rugosa | reverse complement strand
AAGAAAGTCTTCGGAATGTTTCATGGTCACCTTTAAGGGCTCCATTTCTGAATGGACACAGGGAGCTAGGACTCAGCTCGGGTGCCCCCATAGCAAGCTGCTTGCTGTGGAGGTATTGCACAGGAGGGAGGGGACAGGGCTCGAGAAGAGAAAGATCTGAGCTGCTCTGTGCAAACCCACTACATCAGAGGAGGTAAGTAGGACATGATTGTTATTTTACTGTAAAAAAAACGAGACTTTACACTCACTTTAAGTCTTGCAGTCCAGAGCTTGTAGCTTACAGCACTATGTACGGAGTAGGGTGGCCAGAGCAGGTAACGTACAATGTGCAAGCCAGTGCATGGACAGAATATATATTTTATTTATTCTTTGTGAAACCATAAAAAGTAAAATTTCCACTGGTACTTTGTAAGGCTTCTGAAAGAAAGGAAATTGTTTTACAAAAGCCTATTCAGTCACTGACATATGAATAGAATAAATTATATTTTAAAGTTATTTTTGTTCTGTATTTCTTCTCACACTGTCCAAATGGTGATGTATCAGACCTGAATGAGACTCGGAATATGCACTGAATAGTTTGGGTGTAGTTAATTTGTGTACCTTGGCATCTAGACAAAGGTAACAATTGCATCTTTTATTGTGTTCATCTAGTCAGATGAAGCAGCCGCAGCTAAAACCCAGTTGTGTCACTTTAATTCACAATCAAAAGGAATGACATAGAGGGCATTAAAAACAGGAAAAATCTTAAGAATGAACACATTGTATTAGCTCAAGGATACTTATATTGTAGTTAAATTCCCAGCATATAAATAAACTGAAATTACATTAAAATATGAAGCACAAAATAAAGACATTGAGATAACAGAAACTATTCTTTTCTCTTTTAAACAAAGTAATATAAGTATTGTATTGGGAATTCAAGAATCCCTTGCGTTTTCTCATTGTTCTTTTGCAAAATATAGTACTTTTGCACAACAGACCAAGGTGGTCCATTTTTAAAAAACAATCTTTTACCAAGTATTATGGTTTGCTTTAATAAAATGTTATGCCATCAGCATATCCTGAACATTAAGTCTGCACATTAGACACCTGAAGAGAGAAGTGTTTGCAACATGACATGGGACATTGTAATATGCCAATTTGGATGTGCACTAAGTATTCCAGCTTGCTAGTACACAGAATTGCAGGGTTAAACAGAAGGGCATTCCAAATCAGTGGCTGTGGTGTGTTTATGTTTTCATAAATGGAATCTTGGGATGCAATGCAATCTCAATGTCTACAAGCAAAGCCTAAGTCTTAGTTTAAACCAATTTATTTTAATGCAAACTTCTTAAAGTGTAAATAAAGGCAAAACTTTTTTTTCAGTGTAGCACCCTCTAGGTAGTTAGGTGCTAGAGTGAGGTTTTTCTCTGGCAGTGTAGGTAAATTTAGGCAAGCCTAGCTGGTTGCTAGGCCTGTTTGTTTTTATTCTGGGCTGGGAGTGGCTCAGGGTAGCAGCTGGTGACTCACAGGTAGTATCACTTCTCTGTTACATCCCCTTTTCTAGTAGAAGATGCTAGAAGGAAGGGTGGACAAGAGAGGTGGGGCTACCTGGGGTATCTTAAAAAGCCTTGACCAATCACTAACTTGGATTGTCAGGGGGAAGGACTCCTTAACCACTTCCTGCCCAGCCTATAGACAAATGACGGCCGGGCGGTGGTTCAGTTATCCTGACTGGACGTCCATTGACATCTTTCAGAATAACTCGCGATCACGTGCACATTGTGGCGATCGGTGGTGCGGTGTGTCAGTCTGACCCACCACATTACCGTTCCTGGTAAAGCGCTTCCATCGGAAGACCTTTACCACGTGATCAGCCGTGACGAATCACGGCTGATCACACTGTAAACAGGAAGAGCCATTTATCGGCTTTTTCTCTACTCGCGTCTGCAGACATGAGTAGAGGAGAGCCGATCGGCAGCTCTCCCGACAGGGGGGTCTGTTTATCAGCACATCCCTCCCTAGGATCGCCACCCAGGACCACCAGGGAGCCCACCCAGAGACCACCAGGCAGAGCCCACCCAGGACCACCAGGGAGCCGACCAGGGAGCCCACCCTGACCACCAGGGAGCCCACCCTAGACCACCAGGTAAGGGGCACAATGCCCAACATGGATGGCGCTCAGTGCCACTTTCAAATGCCACCCAGGACCACCAGGGAATGAAACCTTATAGTGCAATCTGTCATTGCTGCCCACCAGTGCCGCCAGTACCACCTATCAGTGCCCAGTGCCACCTATCAGTGCCCATTAGAGCCATCTATGAGTGCCCATTAGTGCCGCTTATCAGTGCCTGTTAGTGCTGCATATCAGTGCCCCCTATCAGTACCCATCAGTGCTGCAAATAAGTGCCTCATCATCAGTGTCCATCAGTGCCACCTCCACAGTGCGTCTCATCAGTGCCAATCAGTACTGCCTCATCAGTGCCCATCAGTGTAGCCTCATCAGTGCCCATAAGTGATGGAGAAAATGTACTTACTTACAAAGTTTTGTGACAGAAACAGAGAAACGTTTTTTTTCCCAAATTTTCGGTCTTTTGTTATTTTTAGCGCAAAATATAAAAACCGCAGAGGTGATCAAATACCACCAAAAGAAAGCTTTATTTGTGGGAACAAAATGATAAAAAACATGTTTGGGTATAGCGTTGCATGACCGCGCAATTGTCATTCAAAATGTGACAGCACTGAAAGCTAAAAATTGGTCTGGACGGAAGGTGGGTAAGTGTCTGCTACTGAAGTGGTTAACTACCCGGGGTCAGCCCAGCTGGGGAGGAGTTGTTGGGTGGAAGATGCTGGAGTGAGAGAGTGTGGAGGCTGTCTTAGAAGGAGAGGCACACGAGAAAGCAGAGGAAAGGACAGCAGGAGAGAACACACTAAGAGTCTCCAGGAGGACTACTGGTTGCAGCAAGTGAAGTGCTGGCACAGTCAGACTGGGGAGGCACACCTGAAGACAGCTGGGAGTTAGCAGCTGGGGATGGGTGCAGAACCAGGAGAGAGGACTGCGGAAAGGGCAGTGGAGAGTTGTCATTGCAACCATGCTGGCTGGCAGGGCCTGAAGAGAGCTATCTGGGAGTAGTAGCTGAATAGAGGACAGCTAGCGCCTGAACTTTTCTACACAAAAGAGGCCCGAGGCCTCTGCCCTCAAAAGGCAATCCACTGAGGTCTGGCTGAGTTAGTGTGTCAGGCCTAACCATGCGGTGCTAGCTAGTCTGGAGGAGTAACAGTCTGCAGAAAGTGTTTGTGCTGGAGGGGGAACGGAAAGCAGCAAGTGTTTGTGCTGGAGAGAAAAGAGAAGTTTATATACTGGAGTGTATATAGGAGTCCAAAGCAAATTTTCACTGACTGTTGTGGGGCACCCCATAATTCCCAAATCCCAATCCAAGTTCAATACCCCTCAATAAAAAAAACAAAAAACAAAGCAATGGACTGATCTATGTCTCTTAGTGCCTGAGATGGATGTCTGGCTGGGCAAGCTGACAGGTGAACCATTACTTTCAGCAACCCCTACAGGGGGTTGGCTACATCAGTTTTGGAGATAGTGGTAACATAAATTTACACATGCACCTATATATTTCCTCAGGGAGATATGAAGGGTTTGATTATGTCTTTTTCCTCCTTTTTTGTTAACCAACCAATGGTTTTATGACATGTTTTATAATCTATAAATCTTTTTTTCTCTGTGCTAAGATAGTTCCCCCCACATGGCCTGTTTTCAACCTCCTGATGTCTCCCATGGAATGCATAGCTACCAACTGTCCCTGATTTTGAGGGACTGTGCCTGATTTGGAACAAATTCCCTCTGTCCCTCTTTCCTCCTCATTTGTCCCTCATTTTCATCTGATATAGTTGAATAAGAAATGCACTTTTTATCTTTCAAAAAGTGTTTTCCAGTGCTAACCCTACAATCCAATTTCTAAATTGCTGCAGTGCTGCATGGGGTGTGTCCTTTGCCTACATACTTTTGCCAATAGACATCCTTTGTTCCCATCTCAAGAAGTCGGGAGGTATGGGAATGCATTTAGTTTGGGCTTGGCATTATTTGTAAGTGGATTAGTATAATTGAGGAGTTGCTTTAATGTAATACATTATGGGATATTAATATTGTTACATATCTAGCCATGTGCTCCCTTGGGAGTGGCTGGTAGTTGTGGTTCACCTTATAGCTGCCCTTAACCTCACAATATCTCATACATCCGAAGTCACTGAACAGGACGGATCTTGTTTTTGTTTGTTTTATTTAGGGGACTTAACTTGGATGGGGAAAATGGGTGACTGTGGGATGCCCAAAGAATTGGTTACAGGACCATCTATATAGACGACTGTTTATACACTTTACTTCCTCCAGAATATCTCTTCTGCAGACTATTGCTCTTTCACGTCTCTCCAGCACATCATTAGCAGACCTTTTGCTCCTTCATTTCTCTCCAGCACATCACTTATATATATATAACTCCTTTCTCTTCACCGCAGCTAGCACATGGTGAGGCCTGCAATCTGTCAGCAGGGCCTCTGGACCACCCGTTACAGGCCAGGGTCTTGGACCCCTCAAAGTGTAGCTTAGTACGTTGGTGCTAGCCCGGCCTTTGATGGACTACAACCCTCAGCCCATCCCTCTTCCAGGTCCTGCCAACCTGCTTTCCTCACAGTGACCCTCCTTCCCCTGACTGGCTTCCGAGGCTTCCAAGGCTGTCCACTATTCCTCTTTCAGACTGTTCCAACCTTTCTCTTCCATCTCCCAGGGCCTGCCACTCACCGACTCCAGTGGATACTTTAAAGTGTTCTCAGTAGCACCTCTGCTGTTCTCCTACTCCGATGTGCTGCTCCAGGAATCAACTCTATTCCTGACTGCACCGAGTCTCCAGGCCTCAAGGTCACCCCCCCCAGACTGGGGGCTCCCTCCTGGGTGAGGTCTCCACAGCACCTCTGCTACATCTTCCACACTTCCACTCAACTTCTCCCCCCTGCTGGCAGACTGCTCTATTTAAGGAGTCCTGCCCCTGCCAATCCAGACTGTAGATTGGTCAGGGCTCTTTGTCATACATCAGGAAGTGACACCTCCTCATCCATCCCCCTCTCCAGAACCTTCCCTGCTCAATGGGGAGGAAACTTACAAGGTGTGTTCCTTCCTTCTGTCTCCAGCAACTCCCTGAGCCACTCCCCAGCTCAGAACAAAACATTCAGGCATGCACCTACAGTCAGGCCTGACTAAATTTTTCCTCTCCTAGAAAAAACTCTCTACAAAATGCACCTATCACTATGGGGGCGCTACACATAGTTTATAGATATTTCCCATACTTTCTAAGAAACTTTCCATTTATTCAGGAAAACTACCACCTACCAACTATTTTTTTGAACATGTTTATATCCTGGAAGGATGTTTTTCCCTTCTTAGAATATAATAGTAATATTGGGGAAGGGATAAGGGTAGTGCATATTCTGAGAGAGATTTTTTTTTGCTATTATTATATACTGTATATCCACTTCAGCTCAAGGCCTTTTTTTGAGGCCCTAGAGAATAAATCGGTGCCAAACGGTATTTGTGCAACTGTTTTTCAAATGCAATGTTTTGGGAAAAAAATACACTTTTTTTTTATTTTAATGCAAAAACACAATACATAACCCATTTTTTTTCTAAAATATAAAAGATCAGTACATAGATACCAAACATGTTATGCTTTAAAATTGGACAATGGCGACAAACTACGTAAATTTTACTATCCAAAGGCAAGGCTTTAAAAGCCTTTACAGGTTACCACTTTAGATTTGCAGAGGAGGTCTAGTGCTATAACTACTGCTCATGATCTGACATTTATGGTGATACCTCACATGTGTGGGATGATCACTGTTTGTGTACGTGCGGAACCAACACACTCACGTTCGCCTTACTGCTGGCGTTTTTGAATGCGTTTGATTTTTTTTAAATGTCACCATTGACATTATTGCTTCTGGGTTACTATAATGAACAGCCAATCTTGGCTTTGTTTGTCTGTCCAGCCAGCTGGTGGACACGCCAACTGGTTGCTTGGGTCTCCAGGTGGGACAAGAGCACCCGAGCAAGCCTCAGAAGTGGTGGGAGGGGGGATGTCCCCTCCCACTGCTTGTAATAGCAATCGAGAAGCTAGTGAGCCACTCCAATTGCGATTACAATAGAGTCGGCAACCGGCTCTAAGAAATGGTACTGGGATGATGCCTGAGGCTGCAAGCATCATCACAGTATCGCCGAAAGTCCAGCAATGTGATACAGTATATATTATGTTTGATGCGGTAATAGTCAGTCTTTGGGAGCATAACTACTTTTATGTAATTTTATTACTGTGTCAAAAATAGAAAACTGTATTTGTATGAAAATACATTATACTTTTTGTACACCTTAAAACTAGAATTGGTTACATAATATTGAGTTGTCCACCAGTTAAGATCTGAGCTAAATGATTAATACCATTACTACACTAGAATTCAGGATGTGGCACTCTATAAAGCTCAGGAAAAGATCCCGCCAAAGTATAGTATGACTATTAACGCCCAGTATGTGTTTGGACACAGCTATGTCCCATAGCTTGGGACACTGAGTCAAGATGTGGCACACTATAAAGCTCAGGCTAAGATCCCGCCAAAGTAGAGTATGACTATTAACCATCAGCATGTGTTTGGACACAGCTATGTCCCATAGCTTGGGACAATGAGTCAAGATGTGGCACCCTATAAGGTTCAGGCAAAGATCCCGCCAAAGTAGAGTATGACTATTAACCCCCAGCATGTATTTGTACATAACTATTTTCCATAAGTTAAGACTCTGAGTCAGCATCAGGTTGGCTTCAGCAGTACACCAGTTGTAAATATGAGTAACTCTGCGCAGACAAGTAAAATACATTGAAGTCTGGCAGGGTCAGGTCTCCTAAAACCCTAGGATGTTTCAGAGTGGACCAGTTCTGTGCGCCTCTGTTGGAGTGCCCGATAAATGTTTTAAGTGGAGAATCTAACATTTTAAAGTATTTCAAGGTAAAATAGATCAGAGTGAGGAGAGTGGGGAGAAGAATAATTTTAACAAGGTTAATACTTCCCATGGATCCAGTCAAGAGCTTAGACCATATTCCATTGTTAGTTTTAGTAATAATAACAGTAATAACCTAGGGATCAACATTTAATGGATATGAATCTAAGATTCCCTGGAAATATCTATACCAAGACATCTAATTATACTAGTCCTGCATAATGTATATAAGGTCTGGTTACTAAGGATGGGCCGAACGACCCCCTTTTCAGTTTGCACCAGAACTTTTGAATGTCGGGAAAGTTGGGGACCGAATAACGAACCCCAATGAAGTCTATGGGACCCGAATGTGAAAAATCAAAAGTACCCATTTTGAAGGCTTATTATTAAGTAGTTGGGCGTAGAATGACTAAGGTGGTCGGGATACTGCCCTGGCGGACATGTATCAATGAAAAAAAAGTTTGTAAAAAAACTTAATTTTTAAATGAGCAGTGATCTATTAATGCTTAAAATGAAAGCATAAAAATTAAAAATTGGATAAATTCTGGTGTCTCTTCCACAGACTTTGGATATAAGTAACGGGTGTGGAAAAATTGGGCTTTGGGTGTCAATGGCACCTTCACACCGTAACCCTATAAGTGTCTTAATGAAAGCAAGAATTAGCCTTGCTGTAAAAATTGCAATGATATGCACCTGTCAAACAGGTGTGAAAAAATTGGTCTTTGGGTATCGGTGGTGCCTTCACACTGTAACCCTATAGAGGTACTCTTAATAAAAGAAAGAATTTGCATTGCTGTAAAAAAATAAAATTTGATGCACCTGTTAAACAGTTGTTGAAAATTGTTTTTTGGATGTCGGTGGTGCCTTCACATCATAACAGTCTAGAGGTACTCTTGATGAAAGCAAGAATTGGCCTTGCTATAAAAAAAAATTAATTTGATGCACCTGTCAAACAGGTGCGGAAAAACTGATTTTTGAGTGTCGATGACGCCTTCACACGGTAACCCTATAGAGGTACTCTTAATGAAAGCAAAAATTGGCATTGCTGTAAAAAAACAAAATTTGATGCACCTGTCAAACAGTTGCTGAAAATTGTTTTTTGGATGTCGGTGGTGCCTTCACACCATAACACTCTAGAGGTACTCTTGATGAAAGCAAGAATTGGCCTTGCTATGGAAAAATTAAATTTGATGCACCTGTCAAACAGGTGCAGAAATTTTTTTTTTTTGAGTGTTGATGATGCCTTCACACCGTAACCCTATAGAGGTACCCTTGATGAAAGCAAGAGTTGGCCTTGCTGTCAAAAATTGCAATTATATGCACCTGTCAAACAGGTGCAGAAAAAATGGTCTTTGGGTGTTAATTGTGCCCATGAAACCTACACCAAAAACATTCTTCCAGATGAAATCAACACTCACAACACTAGACAGCCTAGAAGTCCTGCAGAGATTCCACATCCCAAAAACACTTAATCGACGACATCAGCATCAGGGGCTTCAGAGCTGCTGGTAATCCAGGACTGATTCATTTTGATAAAAGTCAGATGGTCCACGGAGTCTGTAGACAGACACATTCTGTGATCAGTAACAAAACCTCCAGCAGCACTGAATGCCAGTTTGGAAAGCACACTGGATGCAGGGCAGCCCAGCAGCTCAATAGCATACTGGGCAAGTTCTGTCCAGTGGTCTATTCTCATCACCCAGTAAGCCAGTGGATCGTTGACTGGAAAGCTCTCCATCTCTGTTTTCGCCCCTAGATAATCATCCATAATGTGATGCAGACACTGCCAATGGGATGCGGAAGCTGACAGCACTGGACTAAAGGAGGACTAAAAATATTCAAAAATGCATTACTTAGGCGGCCGCTCTTCTTTTGACCAACAGAAGCCTCAAAACTAAATTTTCCACGACAATGTAACCTATCAGACTCTGGAAAAACGTTTGATAAACTCCTCTTTAAGGTGTCCTCAAGAGATTTCATCTTCTGCACTCTCTGTGGGGACAGGGTGAGTTCCTAGACTTTCCCCTTATAACGGGGGTCAAGTAGGGTTGCCAACCAATAGTGATCCTTCTCCTTAATGCCAAATATTCTTGGGTCCTTTCGTAGGCTTTGAAGCATGAGGGAGCCTATACACCGCAAATGTGTGGAGGCATGGGAAGCAAGCTCCTCGGGGTCACTGAGGATTACAGTATCTGGAACTGCCTCCTCCCAGCCACGTACAACTCCCAAGGGTTCTGGGGATGGAAATCCATTGCTTACTGCTTGATGTACAGCCAGGTCCATAAATATTGGGACATCAACACCATTCTAATCTTTTTGGCTCTATACACCACCACAATGGATTTGAAATGAAACAAACAAGATGTGCTTTAACTGAAGACTTTCAGCTTTAATGTGAGGGTATTTACATACAAATCAGGTGAACGGTGTAGGAATTACAACAGTTTGTATATGTGTCTCCCACTTATTAAGGGACCAAAAGTAATGGGACAATTGGCTGCTTAGCTGTTCCATGGCCAGGCGTGTGTTATTCCCTCATTATCCCATTTACAAGGAGCAGATAAAAAGCCCAGAGTTAATTTCAAGTGTGCTATTTGCATTTGGAATCTGTAGTTGTCAACTCTCAATATGAGATCCAAAGAGCTGTCACTACCAGTGAAGCAAGCCATCATTAGGCTGAAAAAAACAAAACAAACTCATCAGAGAGATAGCTAAAACATTAGGTGTGGCCAAATCAACTGTTTGGAACATCCTTAAAGGGAAAGAACGCACCGGTGAGCTCAGCAACACCAAAAGACCTGGGAGACCACAGAAAACAACTGTGGTGGATGACCAAAGAATTCTTTCCCTAATGAAGAAAACACCCTTCACAACAGTTGGCCACATCACGAACACTCTCCAGGAGGTAGGTGTACGTGTGTCATAGTCAACAATCAAGAGAAGACTTCACCAGAGTGAATACAGAGAGTTCACCACAAGATGTAAACCATTGGTGAGCCCCGAAAACAGGAATGCCAGATTAGAGTTTGCCAAACAACATCTAAAAAGCCTTCACAGTTCTGGACCAACATGCTATGGACAGATGAGACCAATATCAACTTGTACCAGAGTGATGGGAAGAGAAGAGTATGGAGAAGGAAAGGAACTGCTCATGATCCAAAGCATACCACCTCATCAGTGAAGCATGGTGGCGGTAGTGTCATGGTGTAGGCATGTATGGCTGCCAATGGAACTGGTTCTCTTGTATGTATTGATGATGTGACTGCTGACAAAAGCAGCAGGATGAATTCTAAAGTGTTTTGGGCAATATTATCTGCTCATATTCAGCCAAATGCTTCAGGACTCATTGGACGGCACTTCACAGTGCAGATGGACAATGACCCGAAGCATACTGCAAAAGCAACCAAAGAGTTTTTTTAAGGGAAAGAAGTGGAATGTTATGCAATGGCCAAGTCAATCACCTGACCTGAATCAGATTGAGCATGCATTTCACTTGCTGAAGACAAAACTGAAGGGAAAATGCCCCAAAACAAGCAGGAACTGAAGACAGTTGCAGTAGAGGCCTGCCCGAGCATCACCAGGGATGAAACCCAGCATCTGGTGATGTCTATGCATTCCAGACTTCAGGCTGTAATTGACTGCAAAGGATTTGCAACCAAGTATTAACAAGTGAAAGTTTGATTTATGATTGTTAATCTGTCCCATTACTTTTGGTCCCTTAAAAAGTGGGAGGCACATATACAAACTGTTGTAATTCCTACACCGTTCACCTGATTTGTAAATACCCTCGAATTAAAGCTGAAAGTCTGCAGTTAAAGCACATCTTGTTCTTTTCATTTCAAATCCATGGTGGTGGTGTCTAGAGCCAAAAAGATTAGAATTGTGTCGATGTCCCAATATTTATGGACCTGACTGTATGTCTTCCTCTGCTTCAATGCCTACAAAACTGCCAAAATCCTCCTCCTCTCCCTTCTCTTGTGTGTTCTGTGGCCTAGGAACAATGGTGTCTGCATAAAGTGGGCTTTAAGAGGAAAGGAATTCCTCCTCTTCCTCTCACTGCTCTGCCTCGAGTGCCCTGTTCATAATGCCACTCAGTCTGCTTCAGCAGGGACACAACAGGGATTGTGTCACTGATGCATACATTACTCACCATCCTTGTGGCCTCCTCAAATAGTGACAGTACAGTGCATGCATCCTTTATGAGCAGCCATTGGCGTGGGGAAAAAAAGCTGAGCCGGCCTGAGCCTGTCATTGTGCCATACGGCCCTCTTTTGCATGTACAGCTGCTGTAGTTGAGTTCCACCTGGTGGGCATATCACAAATCAGGTGGTTTACGGGCAGGTGGAATTTACACTGAATTTCAGCCAACCGAGCCCTGGCTGTGTATGACTGCCTGAAATGGCTACAGACTCTTCTGGCCTGCTTTAGCAGATCTTCCAACCCTGGGTACCTATTTAGGAAATGCTGCACCACCAAACTGAGGACATGTGCCAGCACATGTGTCAACTTTCCCTGTCTAAGGATGGACAAGAGGTTTGTTCCATTATCGCGCACCACCATTCCTGGTTCCAGCTGGCTTGGTGTGAACCACCTCTGGGCCTGTCCCTGCAGAGCTGCAAAAATCTCTGCTCCTGTGTGGTTCCTGTCCCCTAGACACACCAGCTGAAGCACTGCATGGCACCTTTTAGCTTGACTCATTGAATAGCCCTTTGAATGCTTAGGGGGTACTTGAGGTTCATAGGACAATTTAGCAGAGGAGGGCATGGAGGAGGAGAAGGAGGAAGGGGTAGAGCTTACAAATCTAGCATCATCATCAGCTGTATAAAGATGTGGGGGCACAACAAGCTGCAGTACTGAGCCCTTTCCTGCATCCTTCCGAGTTGCAAGCAGCATTACCCAGTGTGCTGTGAACAAAATATATTGTACCCGCGCATGCTTGCTGCACCACGTGTCAGAAGTAATGTGGACTTTGCGACTGACTGCCTTGCCCAATGATGCCATAACATTGCCTTCCATGTGATGGTAGAGAGATGGAATGGCCTTACTTGAAAAGAAGTATAACTGGGAACCTGCCATTGTGGTACAGCATATTCTGCAAATTCACGGAAGGGGGCAGAATCCACCAGGCGAAAAGGTAGAAGTTGGAGAGCCAGCAGCTTTTACAAGCTTGCATTTAGATGCTGGGCATGTGGGTGGCAGGGACTGTATTTTTTTCTGCTGCAGAAGATGGGGCATAGAAATTTACCCACTATAGTATACAGCTGGTGGTGTGCTGCTGCCAGATGTGCTACTAGGACCTGGGACACCTTGCGCTATACCATAATGCCTGTCAGTGGAGGCTGCTGAGAGGTCATGAGGTATAGCAGGGGCAGACTGAGATGAGTAAGGAGGAGGAGAGACAGATTTGTGCCCCTTCTGTGTGGCTTTTAGCTGCTTTTGCCAATGGGCTGAGTGGTGGGAGGTTACATGCCTTGTCAAGCTTGTGGTACCCAAATGTCTGGTGTTTTTGCCACGTTTGATGTGCTTGAGACAAAGTTTGCAAACAGCAACAGTGAGATCGGCTGCACATGTACTAAAAAAGGCCCAGACAGCTGAGCTGTGGGAAGTGAGCCAGGAGATAACAGCTCCACAATGTGATGAAATAGGGTGGCTGCTCTCTACTCTTTCATGATGGCTGCCTCATTGAGGTTGTTCCTCACCCTCACTTTCCTCCTATGTAGAGTTGAGCGAACCTCTGGAAGTTCGGGTTCTGCTGGTCCGTCCGAACGTCGGGACAAAGTCAATGGGGACCCGAACTTTTAGGCACAAAAATGGCTGTAACAAAGTCCTGGAAAGCCCTAGAGGGCTGCAAAAGGAAGTAAAATGGGGGTAAGGGTAGGGCAAGTGCCCTACAAAAAAATGGGGACAGGGAAATAACGTTAAATATTTTTAAAAAAAATCAAAACTTAAAAAAAGCAAAAATGGAGGTGAATGTGGATCATCTTCAAACTGTGTCTGAAAAGTATTAATTAACGGTAGAAGCCATATAACTGTTCTAAAATCATCTTCAAACTAGGGCAAGTGCCCTACAAATAAATGGGGATAGGGAAATAAATTAAAATCAAGTAAAAAAATGGGAAGGGGGGTGGATGTGGAGTAGGAGCCTAGAGGTTGACTAGGCCGTGACCGTGGCAGTGTAGGTGGAAGTGGCGGTGGTAGAGGAGTAGGAGGAGGTAGCCAACATGCCTGAGTGCGTCGGTAAGTATATGAAGAAAAAAACTTATCCGGAGTTATGTTTTTTTTTGGGTACAACCGATGGAGGAGGATGAGGAGATGGTGGCGGTG
>BLSH010506444.1:107146-126875 GCA_018402905.1 Glandirana rugosa | reverse complement strand
AAGGCGGACTTTACAACTGTCGATGCTAGCAGTGGGAGGGGTTTGGCCCCTTCCTTGGATTGTGGGGTGTTGTAAAATCTGGGTATAGCGACGTGTGGGGTGTTAGGTTCCTTCCCCGGTTTGGGGAGGGTGACGATCGTAGCTGTCAACATTTCAGGCGGAAAATTTGTGGAGGAAGCGGCGGTCCGGAAGACCTCTATCAAATGTAGGGTTAGGATATCTTTGAAGAGTTGATAGTACTCGGATGAGTTGCCATCGGGGCCTGGGGATTTGTTTTTAGGTAGATTTTTAATTATGGAGGATATTTCTGATTCTGTAAATGGTTGATTTAGGTCTGATAAATCTTTTGGATCAATAACAGGGAGGGATACCGTCTGCAAAAATTCAGAAATGGCACTTCCAGTGGGTTGAGGAGTGTCCCGATCTTGATAGAGATTATATAGGGATTCGTAGTAGTCACAAAAGGCGTTAGAAATTTCTGTTGGGTTGTAAACATTAGAGTTCGTTCTAGGGTTACGAATTTGGCTAATCTTTTGCTTAATTATTTTGTCTTTTAGTTGGTTTGCTAGGTATTTTCCGGCCCTGTTACCATATCCATATGATTGTGCCTTTAGCGTTTTGATAGCTTTTTCGTGTTGGGAGAGCAGTAGGGATTTAAGTTCCTGCCTTAGTGAATATAATTGATCTCTAGTTGCTTGTGAAGTAGAAGATTTGTCAATATTCTCTAATTTAGAGATAGAGGCTAAGAGATCCTTCAGCCGCCGCACACTACGCTTTTTAATTTTAGATGACAATTGGATAAGTAAACCCCTAATGTAAACTTTATGCGCATTCCATAGGGTGAAGGGATCCTCGACCAAGGGGGCATTGATGGCAAAGTATTCTTTCAGAGCTTTCGTTATTTGAATTTTGTTTTCAGGTTGGGAGAATGCATATATGTCATTCCGCCACCTATTTGCCCTGGTCTCGGCTCGAAGATCCCCCACCACCATGGATATCGGGGCGTGGTCAGACCACGTGATGTTGTGTATTTCAGATTTGGTAATCTTCTGTAACAAAAATTTGTCCACTAGAAATAGGTCAATTCTTGAGTAGGTGTGATGGGCATTGGAGAAAAAGGTAAAGTCCTTTTCTGTAGAATGTTGGCATCTCCAGATATCGTACAAGTATGAGGAGGATATGAATGTTTTCAAGGTAGTCCTGTGTTTTTTAAGTGGGTCTATCCCGGAGAAGTCCAGATCTCTGTTTGGTATTGCATTAAAGTCCCCACAGATGATTGTGTAACCTTGTCGCATACAGGTTACTTTCTTCCAGATTTTATTTAGGCAAGAGATTTGTCTTGTGTTCGGCAGGTATACATTTACTAAGGTATATTTGACCTGGTTCACCTCGCAAACGATGATCAAAAATCTGCCATGGGTATCTTCTAGCTTGTCCAAGAGGGAAAAGTGGATTGAGTCTTTAAATGCAATGGCCACTCCCCTTTTTTTGGAGGGTCCATTTGCGGTCAGGATGTGTGGGAATTTCTTGTGTTTGAACAAGGGCGGACCATGGGAGTCAAAATGTGTCTCTTGAAAGCAGATGATGTCGCTTTTAAGGTTTCAAGCTTCTTTCCAGGCCATTTGTCTTTTAAAGGGGCTATTGAGCCCTTTAACATTCACAGATGAGATCCGGAAAGTCATAGTAATAGTGTTTAACCTTCTTTAAAAGGGGAATGGTACTTTCTTGGGCGTATCTGTGTCCTGAGCCCTTGGTTATCAGCAGTTTGGCTGGGTAAAGCCACCTATAAGTAATATGGTGGTTATTCAGTGGTTTTGTGATTGTCGCCAGTTGCCTCCTTTGCTGTAGAGTGAAAGCAGAGAGATCGTTGAAGAAAGACAGTTCTTGCAATTCAGCTGGGAGATTATCTTTGTCTCTCGTTGCTCTCATGAGGCGGTCTTTCGTGTGGAAGAAATTAATTCTGGCAATTGTGTCTCTGGGTAGATGTTCAGAAATATGCTTAGGTCTGGGGAGCCTGTGGATACGATCAATGATCAGGTCTTCCAGTGATGCATCTGGAAGTGCTTGTTTGAGTACGTTTGTGAAAAATTTGTTTAGTTCAGAAGGTCTGACCAATTCAGGGATTCCTCGTATTTTGACGTTATTTCGTCTTGAGCGGTCCTCCAGATCTGCAAGCTTAGTTTTCATTTGCCAAATTTCATCCTCTCTTTCATTGTGGGCGTCGACCAGTTCATTGAATGTAGTTGCAAAGGAACTCATTTTAGATTCAATGTGTGTAACTCTATTGTTGACTTCAGCAACCTCAGATTTAAACTGATGTGCTAGAGATATGATGTCAGTGTGGATTGTTGATCTCAAAGACATTAGCATGTCTTTTAAGGTTGTATCTAATACTGGGATGTCTGCGGTAGGGAAATTCGATACGGAATCCTGCAATTCTCTGGTATCATCCAAGGATAAATTCAGTTCGCTTGTGGAGGGTGAATCAGAGAGGGATTCCATCATTTTCTGCTTTGATTTTGCAGGACTAGATGAGGGGGAATTAAATTGTTTCCCTTTGTTATGTAGTGGTTGTTGTGTATCTGAGGATTTATGATTTGTTGTAAGGTTGCTGCTTTTGTTTTTCTGCTGAGCCTTGGGACTGTTGTTTGAATTGTCCGACACTGGAATTTTGCTGGACTGTGTGTAAAAATCAGTCATTTTACCCAGTTTGTTACCCTCCTTTCTTTTCCTGGAGGACATTGATAGTAGAATATATCAATATGTCTAGTAGATTGATGGTGATATTATTAGCTTCTAGTTGCTTATGTTGATCCTGGCAACCCTTGTGGAGAAAGCTGTTGTATTACATTTCACTCTTATACATGAGCTGCTTCTTGTCCAGTTGTTAGAGTAAAGATTTCTAATGAAGTTGGCTGTGAGATAGTGATGCTATTAATTGGTAATAGCTATCTGGAAGTGTAGATAAGAGAAAGTGGTCATAGGCCCGGATGTTGTAGGGAGGTTGCTGTCTTTATTTTGAGGTACCTCTAAATGTTGTATAAATGCCCCATGTTATGTATTCGAGGAATATTGTGCTTACCCCGGTCTAGAAATCCAGTGCTGAGTGCAATCCCAGGTCCAGGCTTTAAGGCCTATTCACTGTATTGTATTTGTGTGCGGTTGTCAGCCGGAATTGTTCTTGTGGGTCGCGGCTTGATCAGCTCCAGGCAAGGGGGGTATTAGGCAGTAGGGATATGAAATGTCTTTTTTTGGGGGGTTGTTAAAATGACAAGTGCTGGGATCGCTCGTAAGGTCGGAAAGGCTGCTCCGGGTAGGCCGTAAAAGCCGCGGCCTAAATTTCTCCTTGATCCGGGCGCCGATCGGCGCGAAAATTGTATTGGTGTGTAGCCCGGGGATTGTGGTGGTATGGTACCTTGTTATTTTGTCCTTTGCAGGTCTCAGATTCCTGGATGAGGATGGATGGAGCTCTGAGTAGCCGGAGCTCCCTGGATGTGCGACCGTCCTCGTCCGCGGCTAGCCACACCTCCCTGTGTGTGATAGTTTAGAGTCCTATGCGGCTCTAATGAGAAATAAAGCAGTAGAATGGACTCTGAGGGGATGAGGAGGCTTAGGGTAACTGTTGGGTGGAGCAAGATGGCCTCCTTTGGTGTGGCAGTTCTCATAAACTGGGGGTCAAATCGAGGTATTACCACTCTTTGCTGGACCCTGCCTGTAGCTTAGGAGGGAGATGCAGTTGAATTGAGGCGAATTACAGGCAGAGGAGGCCAGGGATGATGTTAATACGGCCGCCGGGTGTAGCAAGATGGCCGCCGCGGTTCCTGTAGGCCAAAGCCGCGGACTTTCCTGAGCGCCCGCGGCCGGCTCAGCATATCTCAGATCACTAGCTGAAGCTCAGGGGGCACAAAGGGTGGCCAAGTAGTGACCCAGGACTGGCGGATGGCAAAGTGTCTTGTCCCCAAAGGCTGGATGAGGCCCAAATTATGACGGCCGTGGCCGGGGAGTGCAGGCTTAGTCTGGCAGGGTAACTGTCCTGGAGGGGTGGCCGAATAACAAAAATATACAGCCCAGGGCTTGAAAGGAAGGGAGGGTGATCTGCAGGGGTGGATGGGATTGCTCACCGGTGCCCTAGAAGTGAGGATGGCACTGGATAAAAGCAGGGATACCAGGAGCTCCTTTCAAACATGTCTAGCTTCTTACAGGTCCGGACACGCCCCCTCATAAACTTATTTTGCATTGACTCTGAACACTACAATCCAGTGTTCATATGTCTTGAGGATATCACTACCCCTTGTCTGCACCCTCTGGGGGCACCCCCTAGTCCCCTGACCTTTGAGTCACCTCAGTCATACAGAGAGGGCCCACCCAACCCTCTCTCCCATACTGCGCTGCAATCACCCTGTGTTTCTTATGTGACTGGAAACACTATACATGCTCATCACACTCCATGCAAGTGCTCTCCAAATCAAATAGTGCTTGCTTCCACTCCTTCCCCCTATGCCTATGAACTAACCAAACTTTTAGATCCAACCTTTAAATGGGTCTAATAGCGCTTGTATTTCAATTCTAGAGCCTGGGTATCTGATCATCCAGATATATAGACGATATTCTAATCATTTGGAATGGGACAGCAGAGGACCTTAGAGGCATTCTCCCCCACTGCAATAGTAACCCATTTGGAATATCCTTTACTCATGTAATTTATAGTACTCACATAGTCTTCCTGGAATTAGCAGATGAAGATTGCAACATCTTCTCAAAAACGCATTTCAAGCCTAGTGCAGGGAATTCCTATTTACATTCAAGGAGCAACCAACATCCTAGGTGGATTCGGATCGTCCCATTTGGATAATATTGCAGATTGCATAGGACCTGCACTAAGAGGACAGACTATGAGGAACATACAGGGAGGACCATGTTGAGGATGCATATAGAAAGAACTGGGTATTGGATAATGAGGATGCCCTACAAGGTGCGAATCAGACAACAAATGAGTCCAGATGAAAGAACAAGAATGCTAACTTGGATAGAACAGACTCCATCATATTTAGCACCACATATAACACCAAAGCCTCTGAGTTACAGCACGCATTACAACAGAATTGGAAAATTCTGAGACAGGATCCAGTTTTAGGGAATGCCCTACCGCCCAAACCATTCATTCAACCAAGATCATTTTTAGAAAACCCAGAGGTCTCAGGAGTCAAATAGCACCCAAGTTTGCAAACCCGGGAACAACTATATGGCTAACATAGGTCCTTGGTCTACACTATTTGACCAAAGAGTGAGCTATATATGTGGTGTGAAAAACTGTGGATTCTGTTCTTACATGTGGCACAGAAAGAAAGAGGTATTGGGAACTGATTGGCGTACGTTTGAGAGCAAACAATTCATCAATTGGGGGACCACATATGTAATATATGGTTTCATCTGCCCATGTGGCCTTCTATATGTGGGGAGCACAAATGTATCATCATGAATAAGAAAGATAAAAAAAAGGAGAAAGACAAATTTTCCTTTCCCCGGCATTTTAGGCAATATCACAATGGAGAACCACCTGGCATGAGGGTATTTGAAATTGAGACTGTAATTGTGGACCTAGATAATGATAGAAGATTACAAAGGCTATGTAAGAGAGACACATACTGGATCTTCACTTTGGGATCTTTGGCCCCCGGGGGACTCAACGAGGACCTTGAAATCCATGGGGTGATCCAGTAACAACCATTGCACTTGGGTTTCTTATTCCAGTGTTAATCTCCAATATCTGCATATATTAATAAGGTGCAGATCTTGAACATGCAGTATATATACTGTATATATGTGAGCAAGCTTCCATTTATGCTAATAAGACCGCTCCTATAGGATGATGTTTCATGTACAGTCTTTTAACTAGAAGGTCTGAATTATGGTGTCACGCAGTGGGTTGTGCATCTTTGTTGTAGTTGTCCAGGGCCATATGGCCCTTTTAAGGGCAACACTGACCCTTTTTTACAAATGCATAATTTCTAGTTTGGAGAGTTGTTTTTATATGGCTGGTTAGGTATGTGCCTTAATGTAGTGGTGGAAGTGGTGTCGTTGGAGTCCCGGAAGTTGCTTCCAAATGGCATCACTGGGCTGGAACACAGGACGCAGTCGCAGTTCCTGGTCACGGCTGTTGCATGCGCTCCAGCCACTTTATAGCTAGCATTTACATCTAACATGTACAATCCCGTCGGATCACCTTGAAATTGCGGGAAGCAGTGCTGTTGGGATTATTCCCCTCACCCAGAAATACATAAGCTACTCATAGTTTTATATGTTAACGGAGATCTATCCCCATCCACATCTTGTATCAAAAATGAACCTCTCCTGTGGGCACTCCTCCCTCTCCTTTGACATTTGGGGGTTAGAATGTGTTTGTCGTTTGCTAGTTAATGATGTTATTATTGTGTTTTGCACATGGGCCTGGCTAAAGGGGCGGTTTGCACTGTAACATTGTCTGAATTGGTTCCATTGGAGCCTATGCCATTTGGGATGGGGGAACCATTTGACCACACCCTTACTATGTCATTCCTGGATATTTAACGTGTCAGCCAGTTTTCCTGTGGGACTTTTAATCTGTAATGTAAAACCATGGACAAAAAGCTAATAATTTGATAAGCTGTGTTTGTGAGTATCATTCTTTGTTTTTATACAATAAAATAATTCATTTAATGAGGATACTTCACTAGGCCGGTGCGCCCTCTGTTTATTTATCAATTTTAGTGCATCTAGGCAGCCCCAGTCTTATGAGGGCAGCTAGGTGGCATTTATCCGGATTTGCCAAGACAAGAGCCTAGATTAACACCATTGTTGGGTCCACCTTCGAGCGCAGGAGATATGTATTATTTATGTTGAATTATCTGATTATCCACCTCCCTTGTGGTTAAAAAATAAAAAAAGCAGGCGCAAGATCATTATGCAGCCCATTTATTAAAAATATCTGTTGTGCACAGTTAAAAAGATTTCACTCACATATTACAATGCCTCGGTTGGCATGCAGCATATTTCCGCAGTGTCCCATTAAACGATTGTCCGGTGGCTGCTCTCCCAGTATGGAGGCGCTACATGCATTCCACTGACTGAAACTCTCGTAGCACCTAGGTTTACCACTGCTTAATTCCCACCTACGGATCTGGTTACCTAAGGGGTGAACTTCTTGAGGACATGTGTGTGCACAAAAAGCGTTGAAAGGGGCCTACAAGCTGACACCACACTGCCACAGCCGCATGCTCAGAGCATCAGCCATCACTTTAAGTCTGGCCAGCTTGTTTTGTCTTTATGATATACTATGCTGCAACAATTTTATATACAGTATATGTTCTTAATCTTTGGTAATAAAATACTACACTGTATAAGCACTCTCTGGGCTCCGGGTGGTGATCTTTATACATGCAGCTCGTTGGTACCTTTGATGGGAATGTCATGCTGTAAACAAGATGAAGCTGGGAGGATTGCCTACTAAGGAGATTGAATTCAAGCTTTCATATTGCATATTTCTAGTGAGTGCATAATTGATGGAGGCTCTCTATCACTGGGTTTTCCATGGCTCCCGGTGGAGTCAGTTGGTTTTTGTTTTGTGTTTGGCCTTTTTTATCTCTGGTTAGTGCATAGTGGAACAGAGTCCAAGCACTGATTGAAGCTTTCTACATGTGGAGGACATATTTATTTACTCCATATTTTTTTCACTATATCATTACTTGGACTATATGCTTAATATTTTCTTGGATGTATTATTTGTTTGATGTATTGTATTTATATTTGTATTTTGAGTTAAGTGCTGCACTTCTATTGATTGGGTTTATTAACAAGGTTAATAAACCCAAGGTTAATATTATTTCTTTTGGTGAAAAAAATGTTCTTGATTTTGAACTTAATTCCACTAGCGTATGGCCAGCTTTGGATCTCCTGCTTTGCACAGGTGCATAAAAGAAAGTATACGTAAACTGCAAGGAAACCCCTAAAAAAACTGTGTTAAGCTGTATTAGTGTTATTTTCTGCTACAGCTAAATAAGATCTTCAGGTAACAGTTATGGTCTTTTTACCATCTTAGGACGTTTGATGTCTTTTTATACAGTATATACATTACTGTCAAAAAAAGCTTTATGCACTTTCTTTAAAGTGAGGATGCTCTCAAATATAATGAATAGTTTTTATGTGTCAATTAACCACTTCCTGCCCGCACTATAGCCGAAAGATGGCTACAGCGTGGGCCTTAATTGCTGGGAGGGCATCCATGTACGTCCTCCGGTGCATGAGCTGCCTGCGCTCCACATGCCGGGTGCACGTGGTGCACTCTTTGATCACCGAGTCAATGAGATCCCAGCCCCTTACCACATGATCAGCTGTCAGCCAATGACAGCTGATCATGTGATGTAAACAGAAGATTGGTAATCAGATTTTTTTTCCTCTCGCTGACAGCAGCTTCGGTCAAAGGGACATCGGTCCCGAACAGGGACAGCCACCGCTGCCTCATCAGTGCCCACCAGTGCCACCAATCAGTGCCCACCATTTCCAACTACCAGTGCCCACCAGTGCCATCTATTAATGCCCACCAGCACCACCAATCAATGCCCATCAGTGCTGCCAATCAGTGCCCAGCAGTGCCACCTATCAGCGCTGCCTATCAGTGTCACCTACCAGTGCCACCCAGCAGTGCCCATCAGTGCTCATCAGTGCCACATATCAGTGTCCATCAATGCCACCTATCAGTGCCCACCAGTGTTACCTCATCATTGCCCATCAGTGCAGCCTTATCAGTGCCCATCAGTGCAGTCTACCAGTGCCCATCAGTGCAGCCTATCAGTGTTCATCAGTGCAGCCTAATCGGCGCACATCAGTGAAGGAGAAAAATTACCTGTTTACAAAAGTTATGACAAACTATAACTTCAATATTTTGTTCGAATAGTCCTTGCTCTTCACCTCCCAGAGACAAGGTAGCTCAAGGTACATATCAATAAACTGTTCCAGGAACTCAGAAGAGTGAAATTTCTCAGCCATCTTCTGTTAAAAAAGAACAAAAAATATTTATCACTCATTATGCCTGCAAGACACAACAAAAGACAAAGCATAATTCAACTTCATCTGGCATACCCCTAAGCTGACCCAATCTAGGCCTCAATCCAAGCAGTATAGGCCATTAACCCCCCATCTATGCCTCAATCCAAGCAGTATAGCCCATTAACCCCCATCTAGGCCTCAATCCAAGCAGAATAACCCATTAACCCCTCATCTAGGCCTCGATCCAAGCAGTAGAGCCCATTAACCCCCCATTTAGGCCTCAATCCAAGCAATATAGGCCACTACCCACCTATGCCACAAGTTCAGGTCGAACCTTTGTTAGCTGCACAATTTGTCGTGTTGCCAAATGATCATTGTCCACTCACAGATCGTACCAATGGCCGTTCTATCGAATGTGCGATCTGGCTTTATACACTGTGCATGCGTGCAACTCCGCTTTCAAGCAGCGTCATGACGCTGGGGCATGAACGGCTCTACTATCCTCCATGCAACATACTTGGCGTAACGTTCAGGGACAATATGGCGGATTCGGCAATTTGCAGCCAAGTCTGCGGAGCGGGATTGTATCGCAGGGCAAAAGCTACGATGAGCAAAGCTGAGATGGTGGAAATGGTGGGCATCCTAGAGAGGCATGACTATGAATGTAAGTTGCAACATTATGAGAGGCCCAACAGCCGCAAAGACTATACAGTAAATTGGAGAAGATTGTCGCATTTCTGAAGAAAGAACATAGCGTACAGTAATCGAAAGATCAAATCAGAAAACAATGGTCTGATCTTAAACACAGGGAACAAGATCAGCTGGAGAAGAGCCATCATATCCTTCAAAGAAGTAAGTAATAGTTGTATGTAAGCAATATGTATATGTGTAAATTATGTGTCTGCATATGTTCTTGGTAAAAGTAGCTATAGAGAATTATAGCTGAGGTTAGAAACTGTTTGTATGCTTTGGGATTCCAACTTTGAAGGTAAATCTAAAGCATATATGAAGAATAGAATTTGTTAATGTTTTTACACATTCCTTTAGCTTTTGCACTTATATATTTTTTTATCTTTCAACAGGGAAACATAAAAAAAGAATCCTGCAGGCAAGCCCCCGCAAGGGACAAAGGGAGGCTTCCATCCCTGGCCCAGCAACAGAGGAGGAATCAAGCCCACCTTCCTCAACAAAACGTAAGTGCAAAATCTTAAAAAATATAAATTTAGCCACAGACAGGGGTGCTGCTAGATGGGCAAAAGGGTGGGGGCTTCAGGCCTAAATAAAGGTTAAATGTCACTTGCTGGTTGCTGCTTGCCTCATCAATGCCCATTAATACAGCCTTGCCAGTGCAGACATGGGGAGAGGAGACCCCCCAGTGCTCGTAGTCACACAAATGGCCGCCTGCTTTGATGGACATCAGACATCCCGCATCCCATAGGAGCTGGGGGGGGGCAGCTGTAGGAGTTTCCCACTGATGGCACCTGTAAAGTTTTTGGCCCCTGGAAAATGGCATCATCTTCCCTTTTTTACGGTTTGTAGGCAGAAAATCCTCCGGAGTCGACTGTAGTGTAGTCAACCAGTGACCCACCAAGTTTAATCCAGGTAAAGTCCAAGATTGTCAACTACAAAAATTTTGAAAAATGTATGTTAAAACCAGAGGTGACTTTGGGATGCTTAATGAATGTTGTATTTTCCTTTTTTAGAGCAAATTGAGTGTGAAGAGCTCCCCCAAGATGTCAGTAGTGAAGTTGTCCTCGATTCTGAAAAGGAAGAAGGTGTTGGTGAACCTGTTGTTTGTCCAAGTAAGTACTGTTCTAATATTGCTTCTTATATATTGACATGTCAAGTGTTACAATCTCTAAAGTAAACACATAGTCCACACATTAGCAGAGTAGGTAGTGCTTTCACATTAGCATGGCTAAGGAAGAGGTGGAAGTAGCTGTCTGTGTTGATAGGTAGGCTCGTTTTAGAGACCCAGACACCAGACCAAAGATTGCAGAAGTAGTATCAGTGTTTACATTCAGAGTAGTGTAGGTGTCTGAAGGGCAAGCAGGTCGTACCCAACAATCCACTGGGTAGGTAAGTATTTAATGAGGTTTAATATTAACTTGCCCTGAAATCACTATGTAGGGCCTCAGCTACTTGACCATCATTGCCCTAATACATTTTACTCTTATTAACAGGTCATGATGTTCCACTTTGCACTGTTGGAAGATTGAGGGGGGAGATTATCCAGTGTTGCAAAGAACTGGAGAATATAAAGATGGCTGCTACAGCTTTACACCGCAGACTGTGGGGACATGCTTGCCAAATTTTAATTTGTCATGTATTTGTTGCCAACTGTTGGCTGAATTTTTCTGGGAAACTTTTCCTTTTTTTTTGTTTCTGTTTTGAAACATTTTACACACTGTTAAATGTGAAGGTTTTGTTAACTACACTCAGTGTTTTGCAACTCCACTCCTCAAGGGGCAGTAACAAACCCTGTTTTCCAGATTTAACTCAGAAGAAACTACTGTGCTAATTCGTAAGGCATTGAACTAGGTAACATTATCTGTGTTAAATCGCAAAAACAAGTTCTGTGTTTGTACCTTGAGGAGTGGAGTTGCTAAACACTGACCTAATGACAAAGTGTGTAAACATGTGCTAGATCCCACCAGGGGGTATGAAGTGTCATGTTTCTGGGGTGCAACCCCCCTTCCTCCAAAATAGAGTTACTTTGAAAAAGGGGTGCTGCAGCACCGAAATGCGTCAGTTGATACATCACAGGTTCTGAACTGACGTGTTTCTTGGGTGCAAACCCCCTTTTTTCAAAGCTACTCGAGATTTGTTAGGGGGGAGGCCCAGAAACATGTCAGCTCAGAACCAGTGATGGTATCAACTGATATAGCTTGGAGGAAGGGAGGTTGCACCCCAGAAACACGACACGTCATACTCCCTGATGGGATCTAGCACATTGTAAGGAATCATCCCAGGCCATTGGATCGCATATGTGCAGGTGCACGTAGCGCGTGAACACGCACGCTTGTGCGCCTTAGCGCACTCCTATGCGCATGTGCGCGCGCGTGCACTGGCAATGGCACCAATTGCGGCCATTTAAGCAGACAGCACCAGGAAGCAAGTGTTCCTGTACCCTGCGACCCAGCGTCTTACTCTGAAGAGACTTCCTGTATCTGTGACCCCAGCTTTCTTTGGACTTTGTTTGCTTCCTGCCTGCCCTGACCCCCGGCCTGTCTACGACTATTTTTTGCCTGCTCCTCTGTACTTCTGCTGCCCGCACGTTGCCGACCCTGCCTGCACCCGACCATTGGCCTGCCTGATCCTTCTGTACTGTACTGCCAGCTTGTTACCGACCTGGCCTGCATCCCCATCCTTCTGTCTGCATGAGTTACAGTGGACTCTCAGCTACCACCAGTGACTAAGTCCAGCCCTTGTGCCCCCCTGTGCTCCAGAACTCCCTGTCCCCACTACTAGGGGTTCTCGAACCAGGGCCATAAGAGAGGTTGTCCCCTGCGCAAATCAGACTCGACCACCAGATACGTGACAGTAACAGACAGCCATGTCCGAATCTGCACAGGGGACCTCTCCCATGGATGACCTGTGCTTGCATCTGGCTGGCCTCACGCAAGCCGTAAAGAATATACATGAGGGGTACGCCCATCTGGAAGGGAGAGTCCAAAAGCTCTCCATGTTAGCCCCAGCCAGTACAGGTCAGTCTTCTCCGTGCACCATCGTGGCTCTGCCCACAGAGCCCAAGGTGCCCATGCCAGAGCGGTTTGCGGGGGACCCCCGGAAGTTCCGGGCCTTCCGCAACTCATGAGAATTGTATTTTGCCCTCCAACTCCAGACTTTTTCATTGGAGGCGACTAAAGTGGGGCTGGTGATTTCATTGCTCTCAGAGGAACCACGAGCATGGGCCCATCGCCTATTGGAAAAGAAAGCCCCAGAGACTACCAGTTTGGACCGGTTCTTTCAAGTTATGGCTCAGCTCTATGAAGACCCCCACCTAGCGGAAGCAGCTCTTAAAGCCCTCCAGCAAGGCCGCCGCACAGCGGAAGAGTATGTCTCCAAATTCCAGCGCTGGAATGATGCGGCCCTCTGCTACCAATTAAGGCTGGGCCTCTCAGAGCCACTCAAGGACGAGCTGGCTCGTGTTGGGGTGCCTCATACCCTCGGCGCCCTGATCAATCTGTCCATACAGATTGATTGGCTCCTGTGGGAACGCAGGGCTGAGTGGTCCACGGGCTGCACGCCTTACCTGGATGATGACCAGAATACCCAGCTACCCTGACTCCAGTCCGGCTGCCTCTTCCTCCTCTGCTCCACCAGACCAGTCCGAACCCATGAAAATCGGGCTTCTCCACCCACCATTAACCTCAGAAGAACATCAGAGAAGTATGGCACTCAGCCTCTGCCCATACTGGGGAGGGCCTGGGCATCTGATAAGGAACTGCCCTGCTAAGGCCGGTAAGTGTACCATTCCTACCCGGGAAAACCTGATGTACATGCCAAGCAACAAAGCTCACCTTGTTCTCTCTCTATCTTTACAGCTTCCCAGTGGGGATACCCTGATGCAGGTCATCGTTGATTCTGGAGCTTGCAGTTGCTTTGTTGACGTTACTTTTGCAGCCAACCACCAGATCCCACTTCGACCTAAAGACCATCCCATGGTCGTCCAGCTGGCCAATGGAACCACTATAAAGTCCGTCACCGTCACCCAGGAAACCATTCCTGTACCCGTCAAGACAGTGGGGGGACACTTGGAATTCTTGCTGCTGTTTGAATCTGCTCCCGTCCTCAAACACCCAGACCCAGCTCTGCCCTATGTCCTTGAGGTTGACACATCCAAGACAGCAGTCGGAGCAGTTCTCTCTCAGAGACGAGGCCCAAAGGCCGCGCTCCATCCCATTGTCTTCTTCTCCCGGAAGCTCTCACCCCCCCCGAGAGAAACTATGACGTCGGTGACCGGGAATCGCTGGCCATCAAATCTGCCCTGGAGGAATGGCGGTACTTTCTGGAAGGAGCTACTCACACTGTTCTAGTCTTCACAGACCACAAGAACCTCAAGTATCTGCGGATGGGCAAGGTGGGAACTATTCTTCTCGAGGTTCCAACTGCACATAACATACAAGCCTGGGTCTAAAAATTTGAAGCCGGACGCTTTGTCCAGAATGTTCCATGACCCGGAGGACTCCTCTCCTCCAAACACCATTCTACCTGCCAATAGCTTCCTGCTGACCCAAGAAGACTTTCTTATCCAGATCAGACAATCCTTAGTTGGTTGCACCATGCCACCGGATTCAGGGCTCACAATAAAAGAGGGGCTGTGGTGGTGGTCAGGTAACCAACTTTTCATCCTACAGGAGCTGCGTCTAGCAGTGCTTGAACTCTGCCATGACCTCAAACTAGCAGGGCACTTCGGGGGTTGCAAGACGGCAGAGCTGCTTTCCTGCTCCTTTTGGTTGACTTGCCTGAATGAGCACTGCAAGGACTATGTGAGTGCTTACCCCATCTGTGCTAAGAACAAGACTGAGAGGTCCAAAGCCTGGGGTTTGCTAAATCCCTTACCCATTCTGGATTGACCTTGGTACCAGATCTCGATGGACTATATAGTTGAGTTGCCTCCATCTGCAGGCTTCAGTACCAATCTTGTGGTGGTAGATCGCCTCACAAAAATAGCCCACTTCATACCCATAAAGGGCACCCCCACAGCAGCTGAAACAGCTGAAATGTTCATCAAAGAGGTGGTCCGTCTTCAGGACATCCCCGGCAACATAGTCTAAGACCGAGGGGTGCAGTTCACGTCCCGCTTCTAGAGATCTCTGTGCTCTTCATTAGGGATTGATCTAGCCTTCTCCTCCGCATATCATCCACAGTCAAACGGCCAAATGGAGAGAGCTAATCAAACCATCAAGCAGTACCTCCACTGCTACTCTGTTTCCGGTAGCCGAGTTCGCATATAATAACTCAATTCATTCCGCCACCAAGCAAACTCCATTCTGGGCGAACCTCGGCTGCCATCCTACCTTCCTACCTGGCCTGCCAACGGAGAGCACTGTACCTGCTGTACTGGAAGTCACCCAGTTCTTAGAGGAAAACAAACTGTTACAGGAAACTCTTTCCCAGACCCAGGCACTCAGTATAAAAGGGAAGACCAGGAGAATTGGAACTGCAACCGGGCCAACGGGTCTGGTAATCAACAAAAAATCTGAGGCTGTGCTGCCCCTCCAGAAAACTGGGGTCAAAATACATTGGACCTTTTCCAGTAAAGAGACAAATAAACAAAGTAGAGTTTGAACTAGATCTACCCTCTTCACTCCACATTCACTCCTGTCACGTACCTGGTAGTGGAGTCTGCAACTGCCGAGGGCAGCCTCTCTTACAATCCTGACTCAGGAACCCCTGATATGGTGCACAGGAGGCTCAAGAGTGCAGAATGGCACGAGTGCTTGACTGGAACACAGGTGCGGTGGTCGCAGGCAGGGCTGGAGATGCAGCAAGCTGGAGCAGAGGAGGAACTCTGGAGAACAGCTGACAATAGCCCCGTATGGCTGGACCAAGCAGGTGATGCTGGATGAGAAGGCCAGAAGCAGACCGGATCAGACAGCAGGCAGGCAGATCAGGAACCGTGGAGCAGGCAGAAGGATGGTCGGACACAGGCTGGGTCAGCAGCGGGCTGGCAGCGTGGTACCGAGGAGCAGGCAGAAGGATCATCAGGGAAAGCCAAAGGTCAGGGCAGGCAGATAGCAGCGGTGTCAGGGTCAAGCCGGTAGATCAAAAGAACGGGTTCAGCAGATAAACAGGTAACAGGAATCTCAGGAATGTTTTAGACCAAACGGCCTTGATCTCATGTCACTGTTCAGTTTAAATAGCCCCTTTGGTGCCAAGAACGGTTACGAACTGGGATGCGCGCCTCCCAGTCGCACGTGCGCACGATCGTTCGCGCCGTCCGTTTGTTTGTGCACGCGCCTGCGCACCGTGTTTCTTCTTATGGAAACACAAGTTCTCCGTCTTTCCTGACATTGCCCCCCCCCAATGGCCAGCCTTTCGGTGTGGGATTTTTGGAAGGCCTTTATCAGTCTTGGAGTGTGAACATTGGCTTCGGGTTCCCAGGAGCTTTCTTCCGGACCATACCCTTTCCATTTAATGAGATATTGCACCTGGTTACCCATTTTACTGCAATCTAAGATGGTTTCGACTTCAAATTCCTCCTCCCCATCAACAATCACAGGTTCGGGCAGTTCGGTGCTTGGTCCCAGAAAGGGATTAGAGGTTGACGGCTTTAACAGGGTCTCATGAAAAAAAAGGTGAATTTGTAGGAAGTCTGGTAATTCTAGTTCATAAGCCACACTGTTAACCCTTTTCTACACCGGAAATGGCCCTATGAACCTGGGTCCCAGTTTCTTAGATGGGCAGGCCAGTTTCAAGTTTGCAGTTGACAACCAAACTTGTTCCCCTGGTTCTAAGTTTAGTTCACCTTGTCTTTTCCTGTCGAATGCCTTCTTTTAACATTCCTGGGCTTTAGACATCATCTCCTGCAGCAGCTTGTTGTTCGTGCTGAAGAAATCCATAGTCTCTTGCACGGCTGGAACTGTACTTTCAGGGATGGAGCTGGACAGGAAGGATGGGTGAAATCCGTAGTTAGCAAAAAACGGGGACTGTTTGATGGAGGAGTGCGCAGAGTTATTATAGGCGAATTCAGCCATAGGTAGTAAGGGCACCCAGTCATCTTGGGAAAAGGATGAGAAACAGCTCAGGTATTGTTCTAAAGTTTGATTAGTCCTTTCAGTTGGACTGTGGGTGATAAGCTGAAGAAAATGAAAGTTCAATCCTTAACGCCTCGCATAACGCTTTCCAGAATCTAGAGGTAAATTGCACTCCCCTATCAGAAACATTGTTGGCTGGCATCCCATGGAGCCTGGCGATTTCTTTAACGAAAGCTTTGGCAGTTTCAGGGGCAGAAGGTGTGCCCTTCATGTGTATGAAGTGGGCCAGTTTAGACAATCTGTCTACTACCACAAAGATGGAGGAGAATCCTTCTGACGGGGGTAATTCGACAATAAAGTTCATTGAGATCATCTTCCAAGGTCTTTCCAGAACTGGTAGCGGTCTCAATAGGCCCCAAGCCTTGCTTTTACTACCCTTGTTTTGGGCACACGTGGTACAAGGCTCCACGTAACACTTGCAGTCCTCTCCCACTTGTCGCCACCAAAATGTGCGTTGGAGCAATTTGGCGGTTTTATAGGCACCGAAGTGTCCTGCAAGTTCATGATCATGGCAAAGTCCCAAAACCGCTGTACGCACTTCTTCAGGTACAAAGATCCTGTTGTCATGCCACAATGATCCTTCTCTGCACTGGAGATCGTTTCCAGGTGTCAGAAGAAGGAGGATTCCCAGGCTCATTGAACATACGTGAAAGTGCGTCTGGTTTCATATTCTTAGAGCCCGGGCTGTATGTTATGTGGAAGGAAAATCTGGAGAAAAACAGAGCCCATCTGACCTGCCGTGGTTTTAGTCTTTTTTGCAGTTCTTAAATACTCCAGATTCTTGTGATCAGTATAGATCAGAATCGGATGTGCCGATCCTTCCAACAGGTATCGCTATTCCTCCAATGTAGCCTTGATTGCCAATAGCTCCCGGTCACCAACGTCATAATTCCTCTCAGGTACAGATAATTTGCGGGAGAAAAAGGCGACTGGATGCAACAGAGCTTTGGCGCCTTGTCGCTGGGAGAGTACTGCCCCAACCACTGTTTCAGATGTATAAACCTCAAGGACATATGGGAGGACCAGATCAGGATGCTTCAGGATGGGTGCAGATGTAAACAGGCCCTTGAGAGTTTCAAAAGCAGACTTTGCTTCCGTGGACCAATGGAACCGGATGCCTTGCCTGGTCAACTGAGTGATGGGTGAAATGATAGCAGAAAATCCCCTGATAAATTTTCAATAGAAATTAGCGAATCCCACGAAACGTTGCATTCCCTTCTTGTCGCTGGGCGCGGGCCAATCCAAGATGGCTGAAACTTTCTGGGGATCCATCTTGATGCCTTTGACAAAAATAATTAGTCCCAAGAATTGAATGCTTTGCTGCTCAAAAGTTCATTTTTCAGGCTTGACGTAAAGTCCATGTTGTCTCAAACGTTCTAGGACACGTGAGACATGTTGGCGATGTTCTTCCAAGGATTGTGAAAAAATCAAGATATCGTCCAGGTAGATGATGACAAAAAGATCAAGATAGTCTCTGAAGATATCGTTTACAAAATGCTGGAACATAGCAGGTGCGTTACAGAGTCCGAATGGCATTACTAGGTACTCATAATGCCCAAAATGGGTGCGAAAGGCAGTTTTCCATTCGTCACCCTCTCGGATGCGAACAAAATTGTATGCTCCTCGGAGATCCAGCTTGGTAAAGATGACTGCTGTTCCAAGTCTCTGGAATAGTTCAGGTACCAATGGGAGAGCGTAGCAGTTTTTAACTGTGATCTTGTTCAGTTCTCTGTAGTCAACGCAAGGCATGATCCTTCTTTTCCACAAAGAAAATGCCTGCGCCTGCTGGTGATGTGGAGGGGCGAATAAATCCCCTCCTTAAACTCTCGTCTAGAGTTGAGCGGACACCTGGATGTTCGGGTTCGGCGGGTTCGAGCGAACTTCGCGAAAAAGTTCGGGTTCGGTACCGAACTTGACCTGAACTTGACCCCGAACCCCATTGAAGTCAATGGGGACCCAAACTTTTTGGCACTAAAATGGCTGTAAAAAAGTCCTGGTAAGTGCTAGAGGGCTGCAAAAGGAAGTAAAATGGTGGTAAGAGTAGGACAAGTGCCCTACAAAAAAAATGGGGATAGGGAAAATAATTTAAAATTAAATAAAAAAATAAAAATGGGAAGGGGGGGTGGATGTGGAGTGGGAGCCTAGAGGTTGACTAGGCCGTGACCGTGGCAGTGTAGGTGGAAGTGGCGGTGGTGGAGGAGGAGGAGATAGCCAACACTTTTTGTTGTTTGTTTGTTTTTTTTTTCTAATTGGGGTAGCCCCCAAAATATTGAGGCATATTCAAAAAAACAAGTATACCAATGGCTGTGTGAGGCCGGTCTAAATGTCTATTCTGCACAAGGTACAGACAAGTCTTGTGGGATGCATTAATAGAAATGGAAACAAGCGCGCCAGACCTAAGCGCAGTAAATCAAAAACCACAATTTATTTGCACAATAATGAGGATGGGTACTCACAAAGGACGGAACAAGAGAAAACATAACGTCCGTTTTAGCTGAGAAGGCTATATCACGTCCATGCTGGGTGCCTGTGCTGGGGTGTCACTGGAGCTGTTTGTGGAGTCACCGATCGGTTGGCCAGTGTCGTCTGTAGACTCCGTAGATGGTATGCAGCTCGTGTTGGAACGCACAAGGCGCCGGAAGTGTGAATAGCTGAAGTGCGGCGTCCCGGAAGTGACGTCAAAGAACGTGGAGCCAATAGGGTCACGCGTTTCAATACATCTCGTATTTTCTTCAGACCCTGACTGGGAGGAAGGTGGACGGCTCTATTATAGGAGACCCAGAGGGAGGAACTCCCAAGTGGAACAAGAGAGACCTCTAGGGGTCAAAATAACAATACTGTCCATCTCCTCACCATCTATGGCTCTTAGTGTGACAATGAATGGGAGGACAGGAAATCTACATATATATATATATATATATATATATATATATATATATATATAT
>BLSH010506444.1:21819-44148 GCA_018402905.1 Glandirana rugosa | reverse complement strand
ACCCGGACTTTTTTTGAAAAGTCCGGGTCCGGGTCCGGGTCCCGGACACCCCAAAGTTCGGTACGGACCCGAACTTTACAGTCCGGGTTCGCTCAACTCTAGTCAAGAGGTCCAACTACAGGACATTAGTCCTTACTTCTCATAACCATGGTGCTTAGCAACACAGGTGAAGCAGATAAGGGAGACAGAGGGTGGGCTGCAATTAGGTGGCAGCCATCAATCACGCAACACAGTTGTTGTGCACAATGCTCATTGAGGGTGATGACGTGGCTGGGGGGCCCTCGGGGTGGAACCCTCAGCTCAGAAAGGCAGGCATTTATAGGAAAGCAATAAAAGACCCATCTAAGTACTATTTATATAATTTGTGGGTCCCACATTGAAACTGTCAAGTGGCAGCTATCCATGCTTTGCCCACACTGACGAATGTGAAATTTTAAGGACCCAGACAGTATTCTCAAAGTGAATGGTGTCTATTTCATAGCCAGCACCCTTACTAAATCCCCTCAAGCTGACTGTCCTTTACCAGCCACCAAACAGCTTTGTGGTGGCCATCTACCTTGTGCCAATCCAAGACACTTCTGTTTCATGTTTGTGCATCAAAATCTGATGAACATACCTCATCTACCTCATACCTATAATCACCAATGTTTATATATACCCATGCAGATAAGAATTTGTCCCAGCCTGCTAGTGAAGTGGTGCATCTCTACCATGTAAACAAACTGAAATAGCAAAAACAAGGCATGTAAAATGGTATCTATTCACAATTTCCTACAAGCTGCTTTTTTCTGTAACAAATGCAATGGGCACCCCCTAAAATGCATTCCAGCCCATACACAAGGATGGGAGTCTGGTATGTATTGGGGGGGATTGCATTATTTATAAAATTAAAGAAGCTTGCAGGAAAAGTAAATTAACATTTTTTTTTATACTTTTTCTACATATGTAGAAAAATATGGATCTATGTTTAAATATTTGAATCTAGTATGGATTTTAGCTGGGACCCCGCAAAAAAATATAATGTGCCCCCCCCTTGCCTCTCTGGGGATTTGCGCACCTGATTTGGTTTTTGACAGTAGCGGAGCCATTGGCTCCCGCTGCTGTGAATCACAGCCAGTGAGCCATGCAGGAGACGGGGCCAAACCGTGTGTGAATGAACACACAGAGCAGCGGCTCAGCTTGGGTGCCTCCATAGCAAGCTACTTGCTGTGGGGGCACCCGGCAGGAGGGAGGGGAGAAGAGGAGGATGGGGGCTGTTCTGTGCAAAACCACTGCACAGAGCAGGCAAGTATAACATGTCTGTTATTTATTTTTAAATAAAAAACAAGACTTTAATTTTGCTTTAATACTATGTCCTTTAGATCTGGTATAGATTTTAGGGGTGAGGGGCTCATGTAGAAAAAAATGACATGCAGATCCCCAAATTAATACTAGACCCTTTGAATCTGGTATGGATTTTAATGAAGAACTATGTCCAAAAAACAGCATGGGGTCTCTCAAATCCACACCAGACCCTTGTAGGAGAAGCACAGCCAAAGCTCGTTTGGATGTACTTGTCCTATGGATCACAGGAGTGTAGATTGTTCTGCACTCCTGTGACCCGATTTAAGCTGACAGCAGGCTGAAGGCCACTGTTGGCTGATGTCACAGAGACAGTCCAAGAAAGATCGCGACCATATGGTGGGGATCCACCCAGAAGCCTGGACAGGCACATGGCTCAGCCTTTCAATGAGCCATTGAGAGCCTGAGCTAGCCGCTCCTGCCCCCTCCAAGACCCAGCACTCTAGTGAGCAGGGAGGGGCCACAGCAGAGAGCCGATGATTGACAGTAATCAGCTGCCTACTCAGAACACTGAGTACAGAGCAATCAGTGGTGTTTGATTGCTCAGTTCTCAGTCTTAGAGTCAGCGGGGGACAGATGAAGCAATGGATGATGCAGCATCCATCTAGGTAAGTATGATTTCTGGAAAAAAAATTAACTTCTCTTTTAATCCTAGCATGCAGCCAGCAAGCCAACAAAGATAGCACAGCTGTGAATGCCTGAAGGTTTGGTCTGAACAAGTCTTAAACTTATAAAAGCATGTGAAAGAATTTCAGCCAGGAAACATGGGCTTTACTGGCAGCAAATGGTTATCTTTAACAAACACCAAAGGAGACCATCCATAGAAAATGAAAACCATTTGTGTTGATTGAACACTCAGGGCTGACATTCACATTTTGTTGCGCACACCGACAGCAAGGAAAATTGAAGAAAGAACAAGAAAATCACCAGGATTCTCAGGTGAACAAAATATTTGTAGAGTGGGTTATGCAGAATTGCCTATGTTTCCATAGCATTTCTTTGTCCATAGTTATCAAGATGTAACTCATTGTTGTCAGAAATCTTAACATCGCTGCACACACGGCAGAAATCATACAGTAATGACAACTATTGTTGCGAGAAAGCTTCAATTTGAACCAACAGAGCTTTGCTGCAACAATAAAAAACAACAAAAAAAAATCCTCAGGACCAAAACACATCAACATTATTAATATTTAAATACAGCAAGTGCATGGGTCCATTTTGCAAATGTCAGGATTGTATTATGAATTTGAGAGCAGCAATAAATTGCTTCTGTATTTGTAATGTTTATATGTTACATGTGTATTTATAATTCAAGACAAGATGTTTTAGATACATAAAGATGTGAATTCAGTCATGTCTGAATGTATTGTCTGAAATGCTTAGGAATTTTTCATTTTTTCATTTTTTTTGCTAAAGCATAAAGGGCCAACAAAGAATGATTTGAAATTCATTCACCTTGCATGCAATATTTACAATATTTACTTTTTATTCTGTACTGTTAAAGTCAAACTCTAGGCAGATATAAAAGACACAAATGAATGCAAATTTGCATACATTAATAAACCATTAAATCTATTATTTTAAATGCAAACAATGTAATCACCTGGGTGTGACTTACTATCAGACCCTTGCTCTTTCTGTACATCAGAACTCATACTGCCGAAGGGAGAAGCAGCAAAAACAGCCAGTGAGATGTGCTGAGGTTTGTGCTTAAAGTGGTAGTAAAAAGCAAAAAAATTGACAAAAAAAAATCTTCCCTATGCAAGTTAAGAACATAATGTGCTAGCATACATCACATGCTAGCACTTTATGAAAGACTTACGTTAAAACAAAGCTCTCCAATGGTGAGCTTTCACTGCTGACAGGGTTTCCATCTTCTCCCAGTCTTCCTACTTGGGTTCACGGGCTCCGACTGTTTGAATGGCCAAGCCGCAATCACGTCACTCTCGCTCATTGTGCGCAGGTGTCACAGCCACAGCACAACTCTCTCAATGGATGGCATGCCATCCATTCAGAATGTTGTGTGCATGCATTGGTGCATGCTACCAAAGTAAGCATCTCCTAAATGGAGCACATTTAGGAGATATTTCCTGTACCTACAGGTAAGCCTTATTATAAGCTTACCTGTAAGTATAAATAAAAAAGCAGGCTTTACTACCCCTTTAACAATCACCATGCTGATAGGAACAGAGAGCAAAATGAAAGAGAGATGAGTTCAACAGTCTGCTGCTTCTCCTTTCACTGTCCAGTCATAAGATGGAGAGGTACAAGACCTGTATGTGTTGCTCAACTGCAAAAGATAAAAATCGGGTCTTCAGGGCTGTGCTATGTGGCAGAGCTGAGTAAATTTCAAAAGATGAGCAGATACAATTATTTTGGCAATTTCAGATGACGCCTGTTTAGGGGAAACGTGTCGGAGCTAATGGTGACGTCAATGCACCCGAGCAGAGTTGCGGCCATGCACTCTAGATGTATTACATGCCTATGATTTTACTCAGTCTGTAAGTGCAATACAATTTTTACTCATTAATAAAGTGTTATGTGGCTTTGTACTGTGAATTCTCCTCCTTGCTTTTAATACATATACCAATCAAAATGGTTGTACTTGCCTGAGCTGTTCGGAGTCGTTCGGAAGTGAGCTGTCACTGCCTTGGGGAGTATATCATAGAGTGCTTTTGATCCCTTAGGGATAGACAGAAAGCTTGTCTGTTCATATGAGTACAGAGGTGGAAGAACATTGAACCTTGACACTACAATATCCAGCACAGAGCACTTTTTGCTTTTCTCTTCTTTTTCCACATGTAAACGGACTGTGTTTGGACTCTTTATAATTTTTCACAGTTTGATTTTTGTGTATATATATATATGCAATTATTAGTTTAATCATGGAGATTGTCACATGCTGATTTTGCACATGTCACTTTAATAGTGATGTTTTTTATCCATTTGTTTACAGCACCTTGCACGTTATTAGAAATGTCCTTTTCATTGAGTTGTTCATCACAGATTAAAGACATCTTACATCATTGATTGGCATTGCAATAGGTGAAGGATCATTGATTTTTATTGTTGCATACATTGTATATATGATTTTTATATCATAAGGTAACTTATCTGGGGACAGCACACTTATTTTGCATATAGTGTTTGTTTAGTAGTATATTCACTACTTTAGGTGTAGCAGCCCAATTACTGATAATGAAATGCGAACCTAGTCCCTCCCTGAGCCTTAACAAGACGTGTAAGCGTTGCTTAACTGCAAAAGAGAAACATTGGGTCTTTAGGGCTGCTATGTGGCAGAGCTGACTAAATGTCTGAACATGAGTAGGTATACAATTTTTTGACAGGTAAAAAAGCTCACATATATGTATTTCAACTCTGCTGTTTGCCTGGATTTCAGCTTTAATAATAGTTCGATTTTTTTTAAGCTAAAGCAGTTTTATACTATTGAAAGGCTTATTATAGTCCCCCTGGGGTGTACCTTAGTGAAATATTTACATAAACATAATAACAACCTTATATGAGGTATTTTTTTTTTTATTATAGTAAGGCATTTGGACACATTTTAATATATGTTAATAGCTCTTTTATAAAAGCCAATCTATGTTGTAGGTTTATTGACCTTTAAATGCAGAGCACACAGCTAAAATGCAGTTATTTGAAATTACCCATAATTTTCATTTTACATTTATCAGCTCATTGTGTTGCTTAGCACTCTTCTATGCAATAAAAAGGCATTTCTGCATATACTGTATACTTTTCTTTCTAAAATTTCCATATGCATTCTGCAGATTATCTGCTTAGGATCTCATTTTAGACCATCTCTTCCAAACACTGGTGCATGTATGGAGTCACCATTGACTTTTAAGCTATCTTTTTTAATATCATTTAGATGTAATGGATGACTGAATCGTTCATCATCGGTGTGTGCATATGCTACTCTGGAATGGACATTTTTATTGTATACTTTATAATATTTGTGGTCAGAACCTGCCTGGGTTGCACTTCTCTGTCGTATGCGACCGGCAGTAGTGATACCAAATGTCTCCATGAATAGCCCTTGGTGGGGTAAAAAACATTGAAGCGTGAAGCAGATATGCAAAACTATTGTGAATGTTCCACTTACTGTGTATTAAAGCTGGTTTTACATCAGTGATGGTATTGGGAATGCACCTGATGAGGGCTGGAGGTACAGGGAAGGAAGTATGTTTGGAGCGGCATAGCTACTATTGATTACACAAGCATGAACCAGGATTACACATAGATTGGGCAAATTCATTGTAAGTCACTTTGCAACATGTACTGAAATAATCCATCTGCTGTTGGTGACCATTATTGGACATGGATTAATGTGCTTTTTGTACTTTTGGTCAGTGCACTTAGGGACCATGAGTTCCACCATAGGCATATGTACCCAGCCTGGACACATTGGCCAGAGAATGAGCAGTGTCCATTGGAATCCCACTTTCATTAACCAAAAGATACACACTGGAGATTGTGAGATGGGATTCCTCACCATTCTGTGATGTCATTGCCTTTATGAAGAAATACTAGTTCTCTAGTGAACTAGTCAGGGGACTTTTGGACTCCTTTATTTGTTTAATACAGGCCAAGAAGATTGAAAACATCAGTCAAAGGACATGAATACCGCTCTAATGAATCACCAGCTTAATGCATTTGCTGATAATCACTTTTTCTAGCCATTAACTCGTATGGCCAAATATGCTGCAGATAAGGCTGCCAAAAAGGAGACATCGCAATCTGCAGGTGCATGGTCACCTTATGTGTCATGTAAACAGACTAAATATAAAAAGAAAAACAGAAACACACCCCAGAAGACTGCCCAGTCCAATGTGTGTCAAGTACCACGCACCTCTAATGCACCTTACAGCGTGGCTTAGGAGAAGACAAAGCTGAAGCCTATTTGATACACATTGGACTGGGTGGTCTCCCAGTGTGCGCTTCTGTTTTTCTTTTTACAGATTGTCTATCAGGCTAGACCCCTTTGAAGCTAGTACCCAGCAGTGTTTGGGTTGAAGATTGTGGGGCTTGGAACAGCACTCTTTGCCTAACTTTGTTACAGACTTTGATAAATAAAAGTTTTGTTCACTTCGTGGAATTTATACATAGCTACAGTAAATTTACAGAGCAAAGTTGTAGCTGGTATAACAATTTTGTATTTAAACAAGGGTTCACAAGTCTATGTGTGTCTACATATAGCCATATACTTACCACTGCTAGACAGTGTGCTAGTGTCACCTTAGCAATGAGCCTTTCCTTCTCTCCACTAAAATATAGCGGAGTTATTCTTTTTTTTCGTAATTATAATTTTATTGAGTGAAAAAGAAACAATTATACAAAGAGTTTCCATTTTTTTTTTACATAATAGAGCATTATACAGATAGTTACATGTATAATTGGTTTAACAAATAGATAGTAAATCCGAACATAAGTATCATTACAGGCCAAACATTTAGCAGAAAAGAAACAAATAGAAAAAATTATCCGTAGCAATAATATGTTTATAGCATACCATTAATATCGAGAGAGGACTTGGAGAGGAGCTAGGAGACGAGAGCTCCTGTTGCGCTCCTCCAGAAACCAGCTATAGAGCCAGCCAGATCCAAGGTAACCCTCCCAGCTCCAGTCCTCGATAGGGGGAATAAGGAGGAAAAGCCATGGGCCACTATCTTGAACGATCGGCGGTCCGCCCGCCCTCACAATCAGCCTCAGCTCAGTGTGGCACAGAGACTTTGCACCCAGCCCTCGCTCCTCAGTAGGGACACACCGGGCCCCCCGCAGCCACTCCACTGGACCCTGCATTCCCAGCTGGGATAGCCCAGGCAGTGGTGGTCTTCCTCACCCCCCTAGTCACTGAGACAGTGGTCAAGGCCATGCATAAATGCCTAGAGCAACTCCACAGGGAGCTACAGCTGCAGTCGGCCAGAATAGAGCACACAGAGGAACGGATCTTGGCAGTAGAGGATGATACTTCAGCCCTATCTGCAACCATAGCCAGGCTCTCTACCCAGCACAGGGACCTACAGGACAAAACTGATAACCTCGAAAACAGGTCCAGACGGAACAATCTGCGCATAATAGGACTCCCAGAGTCCATTAACCCCTCTGCCTTGACCACAATATGCGCCTCCACTATTCTGGAACAACTGGGCCTCCGTGCCGTCTGCATTGTCGAAGGGGCTCACAGAATAGGCCAACCCTCAGACTCACGCTCCAGACCCAGACCAGTGATTGTGCGATACCTGAACTATACAGACAAGCAGGCCATTCTCCAGGCTTTTCACAGAGTCCGCAAACTTATTGTGGAAGAAAGCCCCTTACTGATTTTTGAGGACTACTCATTGGAGGTTATGCGCAAACACAAGGAATTTTCCTCCATCTGCTCAACGTTATACAATGACCACATTAAATTTAGCTTGGCCTATCGAGCCATCTTTCACATCCAAGCAGCATCAAGTGAACGCCTATCCTTCTCACGCCCTCTGGATGCGGAAAACTACTTCAATAACTCCCAGCCGTCAGACATGGAACAAGAGGCCCCCTCCACCTCAAAAGACTCTCTCTCTCCCAGGAAATCCGCCCTCTCCTCTCACAATCAATCGAGCCCCCAGAAGCAACCCCACAAACGGTGCTCTTTGGGCTCCCAGAGGACCGGAAAGCCGCAAACTAAATCCGGGGCTGTCACCACCACCAATACCTGACATGGAACTCCTTCCCACTAACAGTCTCTCTTTTTTTGGATCTAAGTCGTGACTTCAACCAGATGCCTTTTGGACATGGGCTAAGGGTGCGGAAACTATGATGTCTTTAATTATCAGCACATCAGCTTACTCCGCAGACTGTTCTTTATTTACTTAACTTTGTTTATGCTTTTTCATGATTATTAGGGATGACCATGACTCCTAGGCATCGCCGTTGTCTCCCTGAACCCCCCTCCCTTTCCCTCCTGCCCCCCCTCCCCCCTCCTCTCCACCTAAGGACTATCCACCCCTCCCTCCTCCTTCCCATCCCCCCTCCCTCTTTCTCTCCCCTTCTCGGTACTACCCAAGCCCCTGACTTCTGAGGGAGCTACTCTCCGGTGGGTGCACCGAGGGTAGGAGCTCCATGGGGAAAAAAGTGAAGTCCCTGATGTATACACGGGAGATTATTCTCCCTTCTGGTTATGTTACAACACTGATGTTCTGGTTCTTATTTTCTGATTTTGTCTTCTCGCATTTCTGAGGCACCCTTTTTATAGACTCTGATTCTGGACCTGGGGGGGCCATCGCTGGGACGGCCTACTCCCCGAGCAAGATTTCTTCTCTCTGAGTTTCGTTCCAGCCATGGCTCCCCCGGAGATCAGGAATCACCTAAAGGTAATTTTGTGGAATGTTAAGGGGCTGCACTTGCCTCACAAACGTATGCAAATTTTGAGGCATCTCAAAAGGTAGAAGGCAGATGTTGCCCTATTGCAAGAAACGCATCTTGGTTTTGACAATGTGTCCAGGCTCTGCAAGCTCTGGGTAAGCAAAGTCTATGGCTCCCCAGCCATAGGGCACAAAGCAGGTGCAGCTATTCTTATCAACAAAAACCTCCCCCACAGGGTACAATCTGTAGACGCTGACGCAGATGGCCACAGACTCACCCTCCATCTCTCGCTTGCCGACCGTGACATTGCAATCTCCAACATATACGCGCTCAACTCCCCAGGTCATATATTCTTTCAAGAACTCATGTCCTGGGCTCTCCAAATCCTGGAGCCCCTTCATCTCCTAGGAGGGGACTTCAACTCAGTTATGCATCCCGCAGAGGACCATACCCCAGGCCCCCCCACCCGTACCTCACTTGCCGACACCCTCACACCCCTGGCTCATTCTATGGCAATTTTCCATCTCACTGACGTCTGGTGGTCCACTCATCCCACTTAAAGGGACTTCCCATATTTTTCGGCCCCCCACAATTTGCTTTCTCTTATCGAATATTTTTTCTTCTCTCAGAACTTACTCCCACTGGTCTCTCTATCTTCTTTCGTGAGCATGGCAATCACGGATCACTCTCCAATCTGCGTACAAAACGCAGGACTCACAACGCCACGTTTATCCAACTCGTGGCGCTTCCCCTCCTACCTAGATAATAACGAGGACCTAAAAATAACCCTACATGCGGCCTGGGCCAACAACAACCACCTCTCCTCAGCTAATTTATTTCGGAAAGCGGGGAAGGCTTTTCTCAGGGGACAAATTATTTCCTATGCTTCACAATACAAGAAAATAATTTCCCATAACTACCGACAAGCCACCGAAGCGCTTCATCTAGCCCACAGGGAACTGGCCGCATCCCGCAACCCAACCACCTTAGATGCATGGCAACAAGCCAAGCATACATTGAGTGCTCTCACAATAGGATCGCATGAAGGGGAACACCTAAGGCACCACGGCACAAGTAGTGTGGTTTGAAAACTGTCCCCACAGATAGAAGAATCACTTGGTGGGATCACAAAATTGAAGAGTCAGCAGTAATATTAAGCACAGCACTTTCACGGACATTTTTACAGACTTTATTTCTTCACTGACTTTCTTACGGATTATTACGGACTTTTTACGGACCTCTATAATTTGTATTAGTTTTTAGTATTTACTACCATTCAAGCACTTTAGCGAATTTCAAATGCTGCACATGATAAGATTTGCACAAAAATATTCACAATCGACTGGATATATACCAGAGTTTGCTAGGTTTCAGTTTTTTCTCAGTTTTTTTCTCTGGTGGTTGTTACATAGTCCTTTCTCTGACAGCCCAGGAGATTCACATGTGTGACACCACATTGGCACATTGCACTTTATTTTATATCTTGCACAATATCTTATTATTTTATATATTTCACATACTGTGTTTGTTTCACATGAATTTGTATATTATGAGTTGGGGCACATATCGAGCATGAAGGGAGGCAATGTATGGATGTAGTTGGCATTTTTCTTTCTTTTTCTCTTACATATGTTATATGGTCTAGAGATTTTTACATTGATTTACTCCTTGCCTTCTCTACATCTGCACAGGGTTATACACCCATTTTTTGAGCCAGTTGTCAAGTGTTTCTCCAGTCTAGATATAATAGTGCCAGCATACTGGAAATTTTATGAGAAATTTGGAAAGTTTTTACAGTGACTAATTTTATATGTTTTAAGTTTATATATTTTTATATTTACATATTCACATTGCCCATATCCACTCCAACCACTGAAGGACTGTATGCGAGTGGGGAGCAGCGCCAATACCACCACTAATTACTCTTTATATTATCAAACTACACTTTGGTGCAGTTTTGGTGGAGGCAGCAGCTCCTAGAATAAAAAAGGGTATCCGTTTGCGCGGAACATATAATATTTAGTTAAGCATACGTTTGACCTTTGGTCTGGGCAACAGGAATCTATTAGCCAGTCACAGTCAGCTCTCTTTTTTCACCAACTCTGCTCTGGACGGCATCCGCCCACACACATCGGAGCTCTTAAAGACTCCGGTGGCAACATCATTAAATCGCCCTCGAAGATCAGTGCCCTTGTTACCAGCTTTTACATCTCACTCTACTCGGAAGACCCCATAGACAAAGTAGAGGCCACCAAATTGTTAGCGAGCACACAACTACCCACCCTGTCCCAAGCGCAAATCGAGGCCCTGAATGCCCCCATCGCACTTGAAGACGTTCGTGCAACCATTAAATCGCTTGCATCAGGGAAAGCCCCGGGACCCGATGGGCTACCAGCGGAATTCTACAAACTAACCACAGACTTCATCCCGGACACCCTAGCGTGAGTATATGGGTCAATGTGGGTCAATGTGGGTGGACGGAGCCCTACTGGCTCCCAAGCCCACATTAAACTTATAGCTAAAAAAGGCAAAGATCCCCTCCTCCTCTGGCTCATACAGACCCATCTCCCTGATAAATGTCGATGCCAAAATTCTCTCCCAAATTGCCGCTGCCCACCTTGCCCACATTCTCCCCTCTATCCTTCACCCCGCACAATAGGGGTTCGTATCGGGACGCTCGGCCACGCTCAATGTTCGTAAGGTTCTCCTAGCTTTAGAATTTGCCAAAAAACACCCTGACCAGGACACTGCTGTTATCCCTCTTGACGCCAAAAAGACCTTTGATAACATTAGTTTCATGTGGCTATTTATGGTTATGGAAGCCCTAGGCATGTCAGGCCTCATTCTGAATTTCGTACGTAAAATGTATTCTTCACCCTCAGCATGCCTAGTTACTCCTAATTTCATGTCTTCAGACTTCCCATTGACCAAATGCACGTGTCAGGGATGCTCCCTCTCCCCCCTACGTTTTAATATTGCCATAGAACCCCTCTCCAGACTCCTAAATTCCCCTGCATGGGTCAGCGGTGTCACGGTCGGCAACCAAACCCTGAGATTGGCTCTTTTTGCAGGCGACATCCTCCTTTTCTCATCTATATATGATATACCATATGCTCAGGGCCTTTTCACCACCTTCAGAGCCTGCTCAGGATTGAGAATAAATGTTGATTAAATTGAAAATATTACCCTTGAACCCACGAGCGCCTGGACAACATTGTCACCATTCCTAGTGGCAAAGCACCATATCAGCTATCTAGGACTGTCCATAGGGGGGGAACTCTCTTTCTTATACACTTTAAACTATCCTCCTCTCATATCTAAAATTGTACAGGAGCTGGAAGCCTGGGCGGCCCTTCCTCTCTCAATCTTCGGCAGATGCCACCTTTTCAAAATGGTCTCTTTTGCAAGACTGCTCTATCCTCTGCAAACTCTCTCATTGCTCCTCAAATACAAGAATGTCCAAAAAATCCACACAGCCCTGCTCTCCTTTGTTTGGCAGGGCAGGAGACCCAGGGTGGTCTTGCAGAAACTCTGTCTCCCGAAGAGTGAGGGAGGCGCACTAGATTGGTTAACTGAAAATTCCAGATACTCTAATTACAAGCTAGAAGATGCCTTGGTCTGCCCTTTCAACCTTAAGGCAGTCGTCCACTCCAAGTTCTTAGCCCTACCCGCCTCCCTAAGGATGAACTCACTCATTAGAGAGGTGAGGAAATTCCTGGGACTCCCCTCCAACATCTACCGTCTTCTTCCTATAGCAGGCAACCCCATGTTTCTCCCCTCCACGGATAGCAAAGTCTTCGGTCAATGGTCCTTACAGGGCCTAAAGACTGTCTTCCAAGCTTTCAATCCTGCCATGGGCTCCATCAAGCCCTTTTCTGAACTAGCAAGTACACACTCGCTACCACCATCCCACATGTTTCACTACCTTCAACTCAAGAACTACATCAAAACCAGCCTTCAACCGAGCCAACCTCCGTTCCAATCATCCTTCATTGTCTTGTTACTGGCCAAGGGGCAATACTCAATTTCAGAGATATACTCCTATCTCATCCAATACCAAGCCATTAAGTACTCCCTTCTGCCCTTCCACCCCTGGGCAATGGCATTGGACAACCAGGAAGTACTTGCAGGCTACCATAGAATCCTCTCTCTAACAATCTCTGAATTATGGTGAGAGACCCAGTTCAAAATAGCCCATAGGGCCTATCTCCCATTTTGCTACAGCTCAACAGACTCCTCTCTTTCTACTTGCCCTTGGTACTCCTCAACAAGACCTACTTTTCTACATTGGCTCTGGAACTGCGCCAAGGTATCATATTTCTGGGACCAAGTCCTCATCTACATCAAGAAGGTCCAGCAGCTGGTCCTGCCAAAAAACCCTATGCCGTGCCTTAACAGCCACAACCCAACAGACTCTTCCACCCCCCCCCCCACTGGAGACACAACCCCTCAGTGGGTCCATATATGTCTTATGGCGACTGGCAGAGCCATTATGCAAACCTGGATCAAACAAACCCCACCCCAAGTGGCCCAAGTGAAAACAGTTCTCCATGGCATGTTCCTTATTGAAAAGCTGGACACTATCACACACGACTTCAAATCCTCTAAGCGATTCTTTGCAAGATGGCGCAGCTACATGGAGCATTATTTCACCGCTTCTGAAATCCGTCAACATATGGAACCTTTCCGCTTCTCCGACTGGTATCTTCGGGCAGACATTGCTCACACCTTGGGCAGGCTTAAAGTACCGGACCTGCCTCTCCCCGAACCCCCCAATCCCCCTGAATATTCCACAGGCTCTAGTACAGGAGCCCCAACTTCATGGACATTGGTAACTTGGACTCTTTGGGTGATGTTAATATATTTTGCTCCCTTAGGTTAATGCATATGGCTTCCACTCCTTAGGCTTGCTCTCAATTTGGTTCGCTGAGATGACAGCACTTCTTGTAACCAGACATCCCTTCTTTTCTTCTCACTATTATGTTCTTTACCCACTTGTCATGTATACCTATTTGTAGCAGCTTTATTCTAGACTCTTATGGTATTTATGGTTCATTGAACAGCTGTAAATCAGGCCACGCTCCACCACCGTTTTCTTTTGTATTTCCAGTAAAAACCGTGCTCTTTGCCAGATCTTGTAATGCTGACAATATTTCAATAAACATATTTAAAAAAAAAAATATTGAGAGAATGGGTATGGTGTGGTGGGTATAACTGGAATTAGATTAGTTAATTACCCCTCTAGGGAGTTCTATTTTATTGGGGTTGTAGGTTTGCCTCAGGGAAATGAAGGGGTCTCTCCATATCTGGAGGCATCCCACATGCCCCAACTTAGGGACGAGCTCTGTAGCCATAGTTGTAAGATATTCCATCTTGTGTATGTCTAAAATGATTTTATGAAGCATAGTAAGGGATGGAGGGTCTTTTGAAAGCCAAAGTAATGGAATGGCCCTCCTAGCTGCTAACAACACAAATAATAACAGCCGCCTTGTGTATTTTTTTAGTCCTGGGAAGGCGAGACCTAATATGTAATGTATTGGCTCTAAAGGTAGGGGCGCATCGCATAGAGTCTGGAGGATGTGCCCTACCTCCGACCAAAAGGGCTGTATCTGTGCACATTGCCTGAAGATATGATATAGAGATCCCACTTCCAAACCACATCTCCCACAAAGGGGAGACAAAGCTGGGTTGTGTTTGTGCAATATTTCTGGGGTCCTGTACCAAAACATCACTATTTTAACAGCCGTCTCTCCCTGAGTCACACATCTAGAGGAACTAAAGGCCAAGGTCCATATCTGTTTCCAGTCTTGGAGAGGAATTGGTTTCTGTAAAATTTGTGACCATTTCCCCATATATGCATGGGTACTATCAGAGAGAAGGGAAGCCTCATGTAGTTGATGGTATATAGCAGAAATCAAGTGTGGTTGGTAAGGTCCCTGGGTGCAGGTTAATTCAAATTGGTTTGGTTGGTCTAATGTAAGAGATGAAGTTATTGATGCAAAGAAATGTTTGATTTGTAGGTAGGAATAATGTTGGTTTGTAGGAATCTGGTGCTTGTTTCTAATGTCCTCAAAGATCAGAAATCTACGTGTCACCAGGTGCAAAAAATAGTGAAGTTGGAAAAGAGCAGTCTGAGTTCAAGGAGCCATTTGTCTAATGGACAGGCTATCTGGCATAATTGGGTTAAAAAGGATATTAGTTAAGGGAGGGCATGGCGAGGAGAGATAGTATTTTTGACTGCTGTACACCATATTTGCCTAGAGAATGCCATGGATGCTAAGCACATACCTTGCAAAGTGTTGTCCCTGTGTAGAGACACAGACCAGATCAAAGAGCAGGGATGCACCGGGTATATTGCTTCAGTCTCAATCTCTGTCCACCTATTGGGAGGAGATTGTTTGGATCAAGAGACAGCTGTGCGGAGATGAGTGGCTTAGTAATATTAAATAATGTCAGGTGCCCCTAAACTCCCCAGGTGCGAGGTGAATAGACAACAGATCTGGCTATCCTGTGGGCTTTATTGTGCCAAATGTACTTCAAAAACCACTGGTGTAATGCTTTCAGTTGAGGAAGGGGAGCAGGGACTAGCAAAGTCTCAAAAAGGTATAGGAGTTTTGGCAGTATAGACATTTTCAATACTTTTATCCTTCCTAACCATGAAATAGGGTAGTTATCCCATTGTTTCAACATAGCTTGAATTTCTTTAAATGGGGGGATTAGCACTATACAAGGTATGATAATTGGGCATGAGATATACTCCCAGGTACTTGAGGGTATGGGTACACCATCTTTAAGGGTATGTCTGTTTCAAGGTTCCAATAAGATCAGGCAAAAGAAGAATGGGGAGGGCTTCTGTTTTAGAGGTGTTAATTTTATATCCCGATAGGGAGCTAAACTTTGATAGTAGTCAATGTAGCGATGGGAGAGTTGTAAGTGGTTCAGTTAGAGTCAAAAGAAGTCATCCACAAAAAATGAGAGTTTATACTCTCTCTGCCTCATCAGCACCCCCCTTATGTCCGGATGAGCCCTTATCACTTCAGCAAGTGGCTCTAGGCATAGAACAAACAGCAGAGGTGACAAGGGGGACCCCTGTCTAGTGCCCTTAGACATAGAAAAAGTTTTTAGTTGAGAAACTGACAGTTGAACCTGCGGAGTTAGTCTTTAATGCATTTGCTCTTCATTAACACCTATACTATTTCGTATGTGTCATCATCTGTATGTTTGCCCTTGTCATGTTCCATTATGAACACATAATTCACACATCAATCATAGAGTTATGAAAACACAGCACCCACCATCTATTTAGCAAAAATAGAATGCATTACACAGAACCATGTATGCAGGAGAAATAAATGCAAGTGATCACAGCCAGCAGTTGAAGCATAGGAAATGTATTCCTATTATATGGTTTACTTGTCATTCATCTGAGCAATCCTATTAAAGGGTCCACATTGGGAGTCCAGATTGGAATATGTATATCTTCACTGACCTAAAGTAAAAGAGGGCAATCCCATTTTTTCATTGTTTGCTGACGAATAAGCAAGTGCCAGATCTAATTTCCTTACTGCAATTGGGTTATAACCTTGAAATGATAAAGCCAGGTACTCCAGAGAAAGGCTGTGGAAATGAAAAAGGTGTATCCCTGTTATCTCTTGCCACTTACTTTAGCTACATTGCATCTAAATGTCAAGTAATAGAGCAGTCACACTGTGCTGCACCTTCTATGATGAATTAAGCGTGCACATATCTGTGTGTCCAGGGAGCCTCCAAGCTCTTACTAAGGAGAGGAGCTCATTACAACTCGCCTAGAAGACACTGGCCAATTACACGTCTTGTCAGGAAATATAGAATCTGTAATTACTTCAACAATGTAAAAGCACATTTCTGAAAACATCTACATGTCTCATAAAAGGTCACAAGAGATACTTGCCTATAGAACCAAATTAAACTTTATAACAGCTCAGGGCTATGCACTCCAGCTGCCATCCCATAGATGTCACATACTATGCAATCTTTGGGTCTGAAAACTGTGACAAAAGTAACCTCATTATGTACACTAACTGTTATGTATTCATAGCATTGCTTTAATATATAATTTATATAATACAGTATCTATTGGGAAGCTGTATTCTCACAATGGTATTTCAATATATTTATAGATTGCCAGTGTAACAATATTAAATAAACCAATTTTAGCATTATTCCACATAGATGTGTCAGATAGAGAATAGAATTACAGATGAGTTAACCCCTAACAATCCACTTTACAGATGATTTTCCTGGTTGTGCATTGTAATTCACAGTATATATTTTTTTTACCGAAATTTGCAGATTTTCTCACAGTATTGTTTTTAGGTTAACCTCCCTGGTGGTATTCCCGAGTGTGGCTCCGGGTTAATTTTCATTACTAAAAGCGGTAACCCCGAGCCACACCCGAGATCACATCGCAGGATCCAGGCAAAGTTAATTACCTTGTCCCCAGGATCCTGCGATGTCCCCCCACTGTGTCATCCGGCGGAATCTTCGCTCAATGCCTCTGGTTTCCGGACTCCGGTCCCTGCGAGCGTCACGCCACATGGGGGCGGAGCCCGGTGGCAATTCAAAAAATAAAACACACACAACACATAGAGTATACTGTAACCTGTAAGATTACATTACTGTAGCAAATAATTTCACATCCCTTTTGTCCCTAGTGGTTTGCCCAGTGACCTGCATGCACTTTTATATTATATATACCATTCTTTCTGCCTGGAAACTTGAAAATGTCCATGGCATCCAAAAAGTGTCCCTTTACATCAAAAGCGGTTTTGGGCCAGCTAGAAAACAGCGATAGTAAATAAGAATCATTTGGAGAATTGAGTGATACTGATTTGTGGGGAAATTCGTCATCAGACACTGAAAGTGACAACAGTGACAATCCTGCAACTGAGCAAATTTCAGTGTTTTGATTTGATTACATTATTGAATACATTTTATTATTATTAGATTATTATTAAATTAATATTTTTGATAATTATTTGTAGTTATTTATTATATTATAATTTATAATTTTGTTGTTTCAAACTTTTTCATACCCGGGATGTCTACTAGACTTCATGTTTAGGAAAGGCCCTGGTCACCCACTTTTGATTGCTATGAACTTATTTTGCTCTAAACAGAAATCTGTCCATGTAGGTGAAAATGGCAATTCTGACAATGCTACAAACGAGAAATCATTACAATATACAGGCAACAAATGAGTAATTGTTACAATACACAGTCTGAAAACATTCACTAAACTATATAGACATCAAATGGGCAATCTTGACATTATTTGGGCAGCAAACAGAAAAATGTGACAACATTCTGGAAATTGTAACAATGTGTGGGGAGCAATGGGGCAGTTGTGACAATATATGGGCAACAAATGGTCAATTGTGACAATATGTGGGAAATAAAAATAACAGTGACATGATTGACATTAACAGTTGTAGCACTATCCCCACAAGAGCTGCTGGACGTTGCTTGTCCTCATTGGTTGCCCTGACCTTGCAATCCCCCTGACACCTCTGAACCCTGGATTCTGGCATACTTCCAGCAAACATAAAATGCAAAGACACCATGCAAGGAAAATAAAAAACTGCAATTTTGCTTGTACATGATTGGATGATAAAATCAGCAGAGTTTCCTCTCATTTCAGATATTCCTCTCAGATCTACAGTAACTGCACTTCTAAGTGCACTCCCAAGTGCACTTGTAGTGCAAAGTGGATTTGCCTTTAGTGACTCAACCCCACAGTGTTATAGCAATAACAATAAGTTAAATGGATATAATATACAGGCTGTAGCAGATTTATGACCCCAGAAACAAAAGGGGGAAGAGAAGACTTTTAGTCAGTCCACTCCCTTTAGGCCCTGATGCCACAAGAAGTATGAAGCAAACAATATATAAAGTGTGTGTAGGAGTTCAACTTTATTTAAATGGGTGTATATTTATAAGGTGGTTGTAATCTGCCGCAGGCTCATGAGCAGAAACATTTTGATGAAAGGAGGTCCTTGGAGTATGGGTATATTTAATCTTTAGCTAGCTATGGTGGGGCCCAGAGAGGTTTCTGTGTAGTAGCAAGCCAATGAGGCTGAATGTAATAGATGTTGTATTTTCCAGAGCAAAGAACCTCCAACTGGTCAGGTGTACAGGTGTTAGCATGCAGTATCTTTTAGGTAAAGTGTCAGAGATAAGATGGGCTTCTGCCCGCTCACCAATCCTGTGAGGCAGGATGTCCTTATGCAGGCTCTTGAATATCTGCTGTGAGGTGCCAGACTGGCAGCCTGTAGACTCAAGAATCCAATGATGACTGTGTGGGTGTGCAGAGGATATGAACCCAATCAGCAATACAGTGGAAGCGGTGGCAGTGACAGCCACCCTGCACTCAGCAATGCAGGCCTTAGGGCGAGAGGTCCCAGCTCTGCCTAGGCCGCAGTGCCTGCCAATAGCACCCAGAGTGACAGCCTCCCCAAGAGAGCAAGCCCGCCCAGGACAGTCCAAATAACCATGTACCTCTAGTCATTACATACAACCCGGCACTAGAAGGGATAAAAAAGATAATCAAAGATTTACAACCCATTATATCAGAGGATGAAACTCTGAAAGAAATATTCCAACAACCCCCAATATTGGCTTTCAGACAAGCACCCAACCTCAGACATAAACTAATCAGCAGGAAACTTCACTCTGATTATGAAGTCACAAATAATGGAAGCAAACCATACAATAAAAAACACTGCAAACTGTGCAACTAGATCAATCAATCTAGAAGTGTCACACACACAAATGGAACCTTCAATAACATGGGATCATACAAATGTACCTCTTGTAATGTTGTATACCTCATTCAATGCAAAAGGTGAAGCAAAGGATCTTATGTTGGGGAAACAGGACAGAAGTTGCAAACAAGGATGAATTTACACAATCATTCCATCAAGGAACTTAAAGAAGACAGTTTCTGCACACCTGTGGGACATCACTTAGCACAACCGGACCACACTATTGAAGACCTCAATGTCTTAGTTCTTAAAGGGAATTTCAGAACTATCCAGGAAAGGAAAACGTAAGAATGATACTTCTTTTTGACACAAAAAATAGCGGCCTAAATTTAGATATAGGTTTCCTTACCCATTACACTACAGTTTTATGACCCCCTCTGTGACTGTCACCCCCCCCCCCCCCAGTCTATAGCTCTCCCTCTGTCTTATCTCAGTGAGTCTGCTGCTAACTTTATTACCATCACCATATACATTGGTTTGTGTGTGTTTGTTTGTTTTTCCTTTTTTTTCCCTTTCCCACAGAGATTTTTTTTTAACATTCTGCTAAAACTTTTGTGAATCAGTACTGCTTGGACCTTGAAGAAGGGGACACACCCCGCAAGCTTGTCCTGAAAAAGTGTATGTTAGTGCAAATAAAAAAATAATTTCTAGTCTTACTGTTCAGATTATTTCTATCAGCCTATTAGCAGCAGAGATGGAGAGGCATCCTAGTGGGTTGGAGATCCAGTAACCAAGCTAATTAGACAAAGTCCCTGTACAAAATCCAGAGAGTTCCCAGCTATGCAGGGTGGTCAGTTTTGTTGGCTTCCCTAAAGACCAATGATATGATAATAATCATAATAGCTTGCTTGAGATAGAGAGAGCATATAGGCATTATGTGTATGTCTCATTACCAGTTGGTTGGTGTCAGCAGAGCCTGCAGCAACACTATATCATTTCTTCTGTACCTACAAGGTTTAATGAGACAGTGTTCTGTTTTGGAACCTTGCTCATTGCAACTGACAGTTTTAACAATACTCATATGTGGACACATTTTAGTGGTTGATGTAACCCCTTCTAAAATTTCTGTGGTGGCAGTTATTTTTAAGACAGTTTTGAACCTAAAAGTACTTACCTCTAAACATTTCTGGGATCAGTCATCTCAAAAGAGATTGGTCAGTGGTAGATCAGTTACCTCCTGTTGCTCACCATTTAGAGCACTGCTGCAGAGCTCATAGAGAAGAAAAGGAAACATGGCCAAAAAATAAATAGGCTGAGTTAGGTGGGTGGAAGCAGTTTACAAATTGTAAAAGTGATTGGGTAGTTTATGTTGTTAACAGTATGCTATTTCCTTGGTTGTCATCCTGTTTTGCTTAAAAACTTTGGGGTTGTTCAGGCGCATGCGCGAAGCTCTACATGACGGACGTGCCGCCTTAGAGCTCCGCACCTGAGAGGGAAACAAAAGCCGCTATAAAGGAGCTCACCACAGCGATCCAGCCCTCACCGCTTCACAGGATCCCGGACGCCCTCAGGACACCTCAGCATGGTCCTGGTGCACTCCAAGCCGAAGCCTAAGGGCAAATCCATACGCGATGTCCTGGCTCGGGCCTCCGTCAAGATGGCGCCGGACACGCCGCGCCGCATGGGTTCCCAGCGATCCCCTCGGATGAAGCCCCTACCGCATCCTGACGAGGGTGAGTCGGACTATGAGTCCTCTGCTACCCCATTATGTTCTCCCAAGCCCCGGGAGCTACAACAGGACATGTTAAGCCAGTTTGAATCTATGCTTCAGAGGGCCCTTAAACAAACTTCTGACCAGATTACTGAACACCTCACTAAAGAAATTAGAGAGTTGGGCCACCGTACAGCTGAGCTAGAACAAAAGGTTGATGAACTGGAGGTCACAATTCATAACCAGGCAGATGAATTGGAAGCTGTTAGAGAAGAAAACTTGTCCCTACTCACACAGCTGGAGGACTTTGAAAATAGGGCCCGCAGATCCAATCTGCGCATCAGAGGGATCCCTGAGACTGTAGTGGATTTGCAGTCCACAATCACGGCCTTATTTCAGGAACTAGTCCCCTCTATCCCTATTGAACGGTTAGAGATGGACAGAATTCACAGAGCCCTAGCCCCCCGCAAGAAAGATGGCCCCCCCCGCGATATTATTCTCAAGATGCATTACTATCGCACTAAAGATCAGATTATGCAATCAGCGCGCCTCAAGGGGGCGCTGCGGTTCCAGGGCCACGAGTACCAAGTGTTTGCGGATTCATCCCCTACCACTATAGCCAAGCGCAGGGCCATGAAGCCACAGCTCCAAATCCTACAGGAAAACCATATCCCTTACACCTGGGGATTCCCCTTCTCATTGAAATTTTCACATAAAGGTCGCAAACATGTTTGCAAAACTCAGGACGCTCTCCAGTCTCTTTTGCAGGAACTCCAACTCACTGGACCTCCGTCTACACCAAAAGAACACCATCAAAGACGCCGCTCAGCCTCCTGCTCACCCCAGAAAGCTCACGCCCCCTCTTCAGAAGCTGATGACCGCAATCTTCACAAGCGTACCAGGCGCTCTTCTCCCGCAACTTTACCCCTTGATGACATGGACTGAGGATTGAGGACTGAGGATTAAGGTAATACCTACCTATTTTTTTTGCACCCCTCACACCAGAGACTCCTCGTCTTGGCAAAATATTTCCCACGTAGAGGACTCTTATCTGCCAGTCTCACCAGGCTATTCAGTCTCAACCCTTACTTCAAGTCGGGAACTCCATCACCTTTGCCGCATACATCCGCGGACTCCTCAGAGACCACACTCCCCACGTTTTTT
>BLSH010506438.1:18317-39834 GCA_018402905.1 Glandirana rugosa | reverse complement strand
TTTCCTTTGTGAATACTGAGGAGAAAAATGAGTTTAACACCTTTGCCATTTCTCCATCCTCTGTAACCAAAATACCTTCATCACTCTTTATTGGGCCAATATGATCTGACCCTCCTCTCTTACTATTTATATACTTTCCTCAGCTATGTGTCTTTCATGTTCAATCTTAGCTGCTCTGATTGCATCTTTGCATTCCTTATTGCGTGTTTTGTTGTACTGAAAATCTGACTGAGACCCCTCCTCCTTGTATTTTTTGAAGGGGTTCTTTTTTGCTTTTATGTGTGCCTTTATGTAGGAGTTAAGCCATCCTGGTCTTTGGTTAGCTCTTTTAAATTTATTATCTGTTGGGATACACTGGCTAATACCTTTGTTTAGTATGTTCTTGAAGCACTCCCATTTTTCCTCCGCATTCATTGTTCCCAGAATTTTATCCCAGTTAACAACTTCCAGCAAGGAGCGTAGTTTCTGGAAGTTGGCTCTTTTAAAATTCAGTGTCTTTGTATTCCCCTTGCGTTTCCTATTTGTGTAATTTATACTAAAACTAATTGTCCTGTGATCACTATTTCCTAGATTGCCCCTTACTTCCACGTCTGTGATCAGGTCTGTGTTGTTAGTAATCAGAAGGTCCAATAATGCTTTTTCTCTTGTTGGTACATTTACCATTTGACCCATGAAATTATCCTGCAGGACATTTAGGAAATGGCGAGCCTTAGCTGAACGTGCAGTACCTTCCTCCCAGTCAATATCTGGATAATTAAAATCTCCCATTATAATAACACTCCCCATCCTAGCCGCTATTCCAAATTGTGATAGGAGATCCGCCTCCCCCTCCTCCCTCTGATTTGGGGGCCTATAGCATATTCCCAGTAATACTTTCCCCCTGGTGTCTTCCCTTTGTAGCTCTACCCAGAAGGCTTCAACTTCCTCCCCAGAACCACTAGTAATGTCATCTCTCACATTAATTTTTATGTAATTTTTTATATACAGGCATACCCCTCCCCCCTTTTTGCCCTCCCTATCCCTGCGATATAGGGAATACCCCTGAATGGTAGTCAGCCAATCATGAGAGCTGTTGAACCAAGTCTCTGAAATTCCCACAAAATCTAATTCCTCCTCATACAGTATCAGCTCTAGTTCTCCCATCTTGTCTGCCAGACTCCTGGCATTAGTGAATAAGCCATGTAGTTTTGTCTGGGCGCCTACTGTTTCCTTGCTGGGTATTCCTTGTCTGCGTATTGGACTTGTTACACTACTTGCCTCGGGTTTAGCCTCCTTGTCCGGCCTATCACTCCTACCCCCAATACTACCCGCTGCACTCTGTTCCCCTCTGGCTATTAGTAAGTCTGGACCCTCCCCCCCATTGCCTAGTTTAAAAGCCCCTCTAACTTTCGGCCATCCTTATTCCCAGCCGGTCTTCCCCCTTTAGGTGCAGCCCATCCTTTCTATAGAGCTCGTAGCCGATTGAGAAATCGGCCTAGTTCTCCAGGAACCCGAAACCCTCCTTTCTACACCAGCTCCTCAGCCACTTGTTTACTTCCCTAATCTCCTTCTGCCTCTCTGGTGTGGCTCGAGGTACCGGTAGTATTTCTGAGAATACTACCTTGGAGGTCCTACGCCTCAATTTTGCTCCTAGGTCCCTGAAATCTTTTTTTATGACACTCCACCTACCTCTAACTTTGTCATTGGTGCCAACATGCACCATGACAGCCGGGTCTTCCCCAGCCCCTCCCAGCAATCTGTCCACCCGATCCGTGATGTCCCGAACCTGAGCGCCTGGTAAACAGCATACTGTTTGGTGCTTCAGGTCTTTGTGACAGATTGGTCTCTCTGTGTTCCTAAGAATGGAGTCCCCTACCACCACAATCTGTCTTTCCTTTCGCCTGACTTCATCCCCACCCTTGCTGGAGGATTTACTCCCCTGGCAGCTAGGGGCACCACTCTGCTCCAGCGATGCTGATTCCTGGCTGGTTTCCGCAATATCACACAACGTGGTGTACCTATTGGGGTGCTCCAGCCCAGGATTAGCCTCCCTGACTCTTTCCCTTCTACCCTTCCTAACTGTCACCCAACTACTCTGTTCTGGTGCCTGCACCTCTATGTCTTCACCCGCCTCTGTGCTGGCCCTTGCCGAGTACGGTCCCAACTCTCCTTAAGTATGGAGAGTCGTCTCAGTATTGACAATTGCTTCCTTAGATTCAGAACCTGGGCTTCCAGGGAAACAACGTTCTTACATTTTGTACAGCAATATTCGCCCTCGATCGCATGATCAAGGAATGCATACATGCGACAAGATGTACACTGAATCGCTTCTTCACACCCGCCGGGCATCGTACCTATTGATTTAGTGGGGACTGGGAATTATGCCCTATCCAATTAACTAACCGCTGGCTGCCTGCTTCTAACACTCACAGTACACAGGTACTCACAGCACTTAGTACTCACGCCACACTCAGGTACTCACGCCATACTCTGGTACTCACACTATATTACTCAGGTACTCACCTGATACCCTGGTACTTGCTATGCACCGGTACTCCCTATACTCAGATATTCACCTAATATTTTGGTACTCCTTGGGTACAATACTCCCAACACTCAGGTACTCCTTATACCCAGGTACTCCCAACACTCAGGTACTCCTTATACCCAGGTACTCCAACACTCAGGTACTCATTATACCCAGGTACTCCTCATGCCCAGGTCCTCCCGACACTCAGGTACTCCCGACACTCAGGTACCCCAAATACTCAGGTACTCCCAACACTCAGGTGCCCCCAATATTCCCAATACTCAGGTACTCTCAAATACTCAGGTACTCCCAATACTCAGGTACTCCCAATACTCAGGTACTCTCAAATACTCAGGTACTCCCAATACTCAGGTACTCTCAAATACTCAGGTACTCTCAAATACTCAGGTACTCCCAATACTCAGATACTCTCAAATACTCAGGTACTCTCAAATACTCAGGTACTCCCAAATACTCAGGTACTCTCAAATACTCAGGTACTCCCAATACTCAGGTACTCTCAAATACTCAGGTACTCCCAATACTCAGGTACTCTCAAATATTCAGGTACTCCCAATACTCAGGTACTCTCAAATACTCAGGTACTCTCAAATACTCAGGTACTCCCAATACTCAGGTACTCCCAATACTCAGGTCTCACAGTCAGTCTTTTTATTAGTTTAATGGGTTTATTTTCTCAAGTATGGGCATTGAGTAAGCTTGCTAACATGGGACCAGGTTTGTTGGCAGAGTCATAGTATTTCCTTCTACACTATCACAATTGTTTTTCATTTAATAGAAGGTTAAGTTATATTCTTGTGTTTATTTGTTTCTGCGTCTTTGTAGACTGTGACAATTTATATTGTCTCTAGTTGTGTGTGGTGAGAAGCTAGCAAATAATTTTTGGAATCCCCCCTGAAGTACCCCCCTGTTGGTAGCCTAAGGCCGGCCATAGATGGTTTGAATTCTGCTGAACTGGCTGAGATTTGAATCATTTATGGGCAGGCTTAATGTACAACTAACCTGCCGGATTCCCTTGCAATCATCACTAGTGGCTACTAGAGACGCTAGCAATAATCACTGGCTTCCCCCCCCCCCCCCCCCCCCCCCCGCCAGGAGCAGACAATTGTTCAGCAGAAGGAATTCCCCTGTCAGCACCTGTCTGTGTCATGGTTGCAGAAAAGAAATTTGCGCTGCCTATAGCCTGCCTTATTGGCTTCCCACAGAATTGTTGAAGAGTTAGCATTTTCATTATGTATGCAGAGAGGGCGGTGTGAATTGCAAGCTGTAAAAGATAACAATGAGCCATTTATTTGTCTCTTGTAATTCCCTGGGGTCAAGGTCATAGATGTACAGTCAAGTGAAAGTGGTGGTTATATGGTTGAAGTGACCACTGAGCACAATGTATATGGACTCACTGTGGAGTTTGTGGTGACAGTATACATCACATATGGACTCACGTTAGTGTGAGATGCATTTCTGTTTATATATATTATAGCACTGACTGTGACACTGTTGTTTTTTATTTTTTCATATATTTGATCATAATATTGGGTTTGTAGTATCACATAAGTACTTGTATAAAAACACATTGTCACTATTTGTGTTTTGGAGTTCAGCTCACAATTTGTAATACTTATTATATTATTTTTACTGCATAAAGGGGAGCAGCAGCTCAATATTTATTATCTCTCATGATTGGACAATGGTGTATAGACAAAGGAAAACACGTGATACAATTATGAGGTGGCGAGTAATATGTATAATCCCGGGCCCAGAGGCTTAGTTCCCTTTAGTGGTCCACTAAGTTATAGTCTGTCAAAAGGTCATTAAACCATTTATGCTTAAGCAGTCAGTTCAGTATCATTGGAGGGGGCTGGCAGAGGGGGACCTATCCAGTTTTTGTCTAAGATCCATGTCACTATCACCCATGAGTATTAGGGTACCTTTCTTATGTGAAGAAATAACTTGCAATAAATAGGAGAAAAAACAATAATTATTCACAATTTTTATTTCCATGTCAAAGGTAAGATCAAGTAATGCCCAGTAGGATTGGCTATTTCAAGGGAGTGTGTGAAGAGAATATTTTTATGCTATTAATATGCCTTTTTGGCTAAAGCTAGTGTGAAATAACTATGGGTAGTTTCTGTGCAGGTATTTAGGTTGGAAGGATACAAAAAAATCTGGTATTCTGTAAGCCTATAATGTTAGCTTGTTTTGAAGAGAAATGTGCATGCCGCGGGAGTTCGCCCTCGGGTCCGCCAGCGACCCGCAATCGCCGGGTACAGAGGCAGAATGGAGATCTGCCTATGTAAACAAGGCAAATCCCTGTTCTGCTAGATGACATGACAGAGATCTTCTGTTCCCAGTGATCGGGATCAGCGAACTCTGTCATGTCTCAGTAAGCCCATCCCCCCTACAGTTAGAACACACCCAGGAAACACACTTAACCCCTTAATTGCCCCTTAGTGTTAACCCCTTCCCTGTCAGTTTCCTTTTTACATTGATCAGTGCATTTTTATAGCACTGATCAATGTAATAATGTCATTGGTCCCCAAAAAGTGTCATTTGGGGTCAATGTCACAGTCCAGCTAAAAATCGCAGATCGCCGCCATTCCCAGTAAAAACAATAAAAAAATATAAAAGTCCCTAAAACTATCCCATAGTTTGTAGACACAATAACTTTTGTGCAAAGCAATCAATGTTTTTTTTTTACCAAAAATATGTAGAAGAATATATATCAGAATAAACTGATGAATACATTTGTTTTTTATATATTTTTTTTTACTGCAGAGGTGATCAAATATCATCAAAAGAAAGCTCTATTTGTGGGAAAAAAGGACATCAATTTTGTTTAGGTACAACGTCGCATGACAGCGCAATTGTCAGTTAAAGCGACGCAGTGCTTTATCGCAAAAAATGGCCTGGTCATTAAGGGAGAAATCCTTCCGGTCCTTAAGTGGTAAAGAATATTGATTTTGAACTTTCATTCATTTTGTTGCACTTTTTGAAGCAATTTGCACTGAAATTTTTCACTTAAAAATTGTTACAGTTTTGATAAGCGCAACCAACATTTAGAATCTCTTTGTATTTGTTTAGTTGTGGGAGCACAATATTGTGGTTTGGTCCTATCTATTTATAATGAATAGGGCTTTTGTTTTAATGGAAAATAAAAAAAAATACAGTGTAGTAAATTAATGGGGAAGTACGGTGATCTCTCTGACTACCATGTGTAAGCTTAATGTGGATGTAAACCCACCACTCACCCAGTATAAACTAATGGCACAGTATTCATGTATATGTACATGCAAGCCTCCTGCATATATCCCTACCTTGCAAATGTCACCCCTTTCAGCAGTAGCAGACTGGCAAAACACTGCAATCAGTGGGTGCCTCTCTTTGCTGAAGCTTGGTGGGTGGAGTTGTGATGTAACAAGACTTCCCAAGCAGCTCTATACTGAGAGCTGGAGGAGATGGGAGGTGGGAGTGTGAGGCTCTTTTTGCTCCGTGCAGGAGATAAGAAAATCACCTGTCAGTCACACAGCACGAGATAAAACCACTCCAATTTCTCCTTCAATTGTTTTTTTTTCTTACTGTAAAATGATAAGTGTATTACTCAGAGTTGGATTAACTCTTCATGGTAAAACTGGGCACATATGACATGATATCCTCTCCTGTACAAGGTAGAAGTGTCAGTAAAAATGTTTTTTTCATGCGTACATCCACTTTAGCCACATCAGTACTGGGCACAAAACCCCCTTCCTGCCCAGGGCATTTTTCAGCTTTCAGCGCTATCACACTTTGAATGACAATTACTCATTTATGCAACACTGTACCCATATGAGATTTGCATCCTTTTTTCACACAAATAGAGCTTTGTTTTGGTGGTATTTAATCACTAGTGGGTTATTTATTTTTTTGTGCTATAAATTAAAAAAAAAAAATTGTGAAAAAATGCATTTTCTTTGTTTCGGTCACAAAATTTTGCAAATTAGTAATTTTTCTTCATACATTTTGGGTAAAATTTATACTGCTACATATCTTTGGTAAAAATAACCCAAATACGTGTATATTATTTGGTCCTTGTGTAAGTTATAGAGTCTACAAGCTATGGTGCCAATCATTGAAAATTGATCACACCTGATCACACCTGATATACTGACAGCCTATCTTATTTCTTGAGACCCTAACAAGCCAGGAAAGTACAAATACCCCCCAAAATTACCCCTTTTTGCAAAGTAGACAGTCCGTGGTATTTAGTTAGAGGCATGGTGAATTTTTTGAAGTTGTACTTTTTTCCCACAAATGTGGGAAAAATGATTACGCATTTTTTTTCACACAAAGTTGTCCATTTATATGATATTTCCAACACATAGCATGTATGTAGCAAAAATTACACCCCAAAATACATTCTACTACTCCCCCTGAGTATGGTGATACCACATGTGTAAGACTTTTACACAGCCTGGCCACATACAGAGGCCCAACAAGCATAAATTGCACATCTCATTTCTCTACCACCTATTACACTTTTGAAGGTCCTGGAGCACCAGGACAATAGAATTGCCCACAAAATGACCCCATTTTGGAAAGCAAACACCCAAACACATAATCTATGAGGCATAATGAGTCTTTTGTACATGTCATTTTTTTCCAGTAGTTTTTGGAAATGTGGGAAAAAAATGAAAACGCATTTGTTTTACACAAAGTTTTCCATTTATATGATATTTCCAACACATAACATGTACCTAGCAAAAATGACACCCAAAAATACATTCTACTACTCCCCCTGAGTATGGAAATACCACATGTGTGAGACTTTTACACAGCCTGGCCACATACAGAGGCCCAACATTGAACTAGCACCTTCAGGCATTCTACGAGCATAAATTACACATCTCATTTCTCAACCATCTACCTATTTCACTTTTGAAGGTCCTGGAGCACCAGGACAATGGAATTGCCCACAAAATGACCCAATTTTGGAAAGCAAACACCCCAACATATAATCTATAAGGCATAATGAGTCTTTTGAACATGTCATTTTTTTTCCAGTAGTTTTTGGAAAACGTGGGAAAAAAATTAAAAGGCTTTTATATTTACACCAAGTTGTCCATTTATATATTTCCAATACATAACATGTACCTATCAAAAATGACACCCCAAAATACATTTTACTACTCCCCCTGAGTATGGCAATACCAAATGTGTGAGACTTTTACAGGAGATGTTTACTGATAGGTGATGACGGTCTCTGACAGGTGATTGGCGATGATCACTGATGGGTGACTGGTGGAGGTCATTGATGGGTGACAGGTGACTGGCGGTGGTCACTGATGGGTAATGGGTGTCTGGTTGTGGTCACTGATGGGTGATGGGTGACTGGTGGTGGTCACTGATGGGTGACTGGCAGTGGTCACTGATGGGTGATGGGTGACTGGCGCTGGTCACTGATGGGTGACGGGTGTCTGGCGGTGGTCACTGATGGGTGAGGGGTGTCTGGTGGTGGTCAATGATAGGTGACTGGCGGTGGTCACTGATGGGTGCTGGGTGTCTGGCGGTGGTCACTGATGGGTGCCGGGTGTCTGGCGGTGGTCACTGAGGGGTGACGGGTGTCTGGTGGTGGTCACTGATGGGTGACGGGTGACTGGTGGTGGTCACTGATGGGTGACTGGCGGTGGTCACTGATGGGTGCAGGTTGTCTGGCGGTGGTCACTGCTGGGTGACAGGTGTCTGGCGGTGGTCACTGATGGGTGACGGGTGTCTGGCGGTGGTTACTGATGGGTGCCGGGTGTCTGGTGGTGGTCACTGATGGGTGACGGGTGTCTGGTGGTGGTCATTGATGGGTGACGGGTGATGGCAGTGGTCACTGATGGGTGACTGGTGGTGGTCACTGATGGGTGACTGGTATCTGGTGGTGGTCACTGATGGGTGACTGGTCATGGTCACTGATGGGTGATGGGTGATGGTCACTGATAGGTGATGGGTGACAGGCCATGGGTGACTGGCAGTGGTCACTGATGGGTGATGGGTGACAGGCCAAGGTCAGTGATGGGTGACAGGCCAAGGTCAGTGATGGGTGACAGGTGACATGCCAGGTCACTGATGGGTGACGGATAACACACCACAGTCACTGATGGGTGATACTCCATGGTCACTGATGGGTGATGGGTGACATGCCATGATCACTGATGGGTGACACGCCACGGTCACTGATGGGTGACGGGTGACATGCCACAGTCACTGATGGGTGACAGGTGACACGCCACAGTCACTGATGGGTGGCGAGTGACACGCCACGGTCAGTGATGGGTGACACGCCATGGTCAGTGATGGGTGACGGGTGACAAGTCACGGTCAGTGATGGGTGACGGGTGACAGGCCATGGTCAGTGATGGGTGACACGCCACAGTCACTGATGGGTGAAGGGTGACACCCCACGGCCACTGATGGGTGACACGCCACGGTCAGCGATGGGTGATGGGTGACAGGCCACGGTCAGTGATGGGTAACAGGCCACGGTCACTGATGGGTGACAGGTGACACGCCACGGTCACTGATGGGTGACGGGTGACATGCCACGGTCCCTGATGGGTGACGTGTGACATGCCACGATCACTGACGGATGACAGGTGCACTTTATGATGGCAGTCTGATGACAGGAGTACTTTATGATGACAGGTACACTTTATGGGGCAGATGGGGTGACTGTTGGGTAACAGGTGCATTGGGGGGCAAGAGTGAAGTGACAGAGTGTGTTTGTGTTTTACAGATCAGTAACTCACTGATCTTAGCTCTTCTCTCCTCACACTGGAAACTGTGTGAGGAGAGAAGAGCTGGTAACAGTGAGTTACCGCTCTGTTTACATTACATGTGATCGGCTGTGAGTAGATCACAGCCGATCACAAGGTAACAGCCGCCGGCCAGTGGCTGATACCAGTGTTGGTGACAGGCAGTGTTCCCTGGGAACACGCTGCCACCGACACCCATGCGCAGCAATCTTCCAATCGCACGCATGCACCCTGCAAATGGGAGCAGTACCATTTGTGATCAGCCGTGACTTTGTCTCGACCGATCACATGGTAAACATCCGTGACCAATGGCTGTTCACCCCAGTCGTTGACATGGTGTGTCCCGGGGACACGCCGCCACCGTCGGAGCCGGGATGCACGCGCCCAATCCCAGCTTAAAGAGGGACGTCGTCCCAGAACGAGAGCCGTACCGCTCCGCCGTCATTTGACAGTGGGCGGATGGCAAGTGGTTAATGGGTATCTCCACAAAAATATTGCAAAAAAAAATATCATATACAATTTCAACTCAAGCCATACATGGGTGATGTTAAGACCACCCCTCTGAATTGTAATTTCCTGCTTGCATGATGGGCTCACTAATTTTTCCAGAAGTCTACACTAAGATACAAGACAGCTTTTGGCCATCCTTGCAAAAGCAAGAGGAAAGAAAAGCCCCCTATCTGAGTTGTAATAGTGGTAAAATTGCTGATATTATAGAAACAGTGTTGGATAGCCCCACCCCGCTCTGGGGACTTTTGGTTGGGAATATTATAGAATATAAAACTCAGAAGGATGAGCATGGTGCACTCTTGTTGTATGAACATCTAGGTTGATATCTAATAGGGGCCAAAGGTAGATTGCCCCCTGTCTCTTTCTTCTATGACCCATGATGCAATGCTTGAAGGGGTTGTAAAGTCTCATTTTTTTTTAAATAACAAACATGTTATACTTACCTCCTCTGTGCAAGGGTTTTGCAAAGAGTGGCCCCGATCCTCCTCTTCTGAGGTTCCTCAGCAGTGCTCCTGGCTCCTCCTCTTCTCGAGTGCCCCATTGGAGAGCAGCTCCTGTGTCCTACTGCTGCATCCATTGACACAGACAGCAGGACTTGGCTTCGCCCCCGGCTCCCGTGTCATTGGAATTGATTGACAGTGGCAGGAGCCAATGGCTGCGCTGCTATCAATCTATCCAATCAGGACCCAAGACACCGGCTGGGGCTGGTGTGCTTGTCCTCGTCGCTGGAAAGACCAGGTTCAGGTAAGTAAAAGGGGGGCTCTGGGGGGGCTGCTGCATCACAGGAGGTTTTTCGCCTTAATGCATAGAATGCATTAAGGTGAAAAACCTTGAGGGTTTACAACCCCTTTAAGGACAGGAATTCCATATCAGGAATTTATTCATGCAACTGCTCCACTGACAGTTCATAGAGTTAGAGTCAAGCTAACCATTACATTACTGATCATTTTAATTATGGTCTTGTCACTCAAAGCTTCAAATACCCCTGATCATGAAAAGGGTGCTTGCCCTTACTGTGAAATCCATCGCCAAAGCCCAAGCATTTGCCTGATATTTACAGAAGAAGTAGAAGGTAGGCCCCCAAAATCTTGTCCTGAAAATATTACTGTGAGCGCAAAAAAAAAGGTATCAATTAATTGTGTTTTTGTAATATACAGTAGCTACAATTGCCTTTCTATAATGCAAATGAACCATCGTTTATAAAAGTTAGCAATATTCATAATCATATTCACAGAAATTTAGAAAATCATATTGACAATTGTGATCCTGTTATAAACCTCTGGCATTTTTTCTGCCAGAATGACTGTGCTCACTTATGACGTGTCCATTCTATTTCAAAAATAGTTTGTCTTATGTGATGTGTAACCTTTTACCCCTGAGCTGTATATTTTCTAGATGGATGAAGTCTTAGGTGACTGCAGACAAGTTCAAGCCTAAAATTATAATGTCTTATCTTATTTCATATTATTTCAAACACCCTAGGCAGGCTGGGATTGTATGAAAATGGGAAACATCTTTTAGCAAATTGAAAGCACATTTTTGTTATCTTTCTTCAAAGGTATAGCATGGTTCATTCCAAAGTAACTGTGTGGAAAGAAATAGCTAGGGGCTAATGCTGGACATTTTGGGGTAGATTACATGCTTCAAGCCAAACTCGTTCACCTTGTAGGAATAAGCCTTTTAATCACACTAGTCACTTTGCTTATGCCATAATGAAGTAACGTACAACAAATGTATCTTTACATTGACCAAATGATAAAAAAAACTATTTCCTTTTACATTCAATTAAAGCTTAACTATAGCCAAAAAAGTATTTTTTGTTTTGGATAGAATGGGAAAGATTTTACATTTCTTTCGGGTTTCTATTTTCTCTGTGACCCCACTGGGAAGATTATTCCTCATTTCATGCCTTTGTGTTGCTCATGCAAGGCTTTGCCTTTGTTACTGAATAGAAAGGCAAAGACAGCCAGGCCAGAGGTAACCCTTTCTCATCATGCTGCAAACCTGTTTCTGTCTTTGTCTGTGTCCCAGTTCAAGCTATTTCACATCACTTCCTGTCCTGACAGGCAGTGACAGGAAATTTCCCCAATAGGAACACAGATGGTAATAAATGCTCAGTAGAGGCATTAAAGCGATTATTCATCTTTTTGGATAAAAAATGAATAGGACACTCACCTATCCCTAACTTAGGTTTGTTGTCCTTCTGGAAGGTGAACCTCTGCCCCAGGTGCAAGTCTTTTGCAGACTCTAAGACTTCTAAGATTGCCCTGCACTTGGCTCTATCAATCTTCCCATCAACTCTGACTAGCTTCCCTGCCCCTGCTAATGAAAAGAATCCCCACAACCTGATGCTGCCACCACTATGTTTTACGGTGGGAATGGTGTGTTTAGGGTGATGTACAGTGTTAGTTTTCTGCCACACATAGCATTTTGCTTTTAGGCCAAAAAGTTCCATTTTTGTCTCATCTAACCTTCTTCCACATGTTTGCTGTGTCCCCCACATGGCTTCTCGCAAACTCCAAACAGGACTTCTTATGGCTTTCTTTCAACAATGGCTTTCTTCTTGCCACTCTTCCATAAAGGCCAGATTTGTGGAGTTCACGAATAATGGTTGTCCTGTGGACAGATTCTCCCAACTGAGCTGTGGATCTCTGCAGCTTCTCCAGAGTTACCATGAGCCTCTTGGCTGCTTCTCTTTGCCCCGCCTGTAAGTTTAGGTGGACGGCCATATCTTGGTAGGTTTGTAGTTGTGCCATACTCTTTCCATATTTGGTGATGGATTGAACAGTGCTCAGTGAGATGTTCAAAGCTTGGGATATTTTTTTATAACCTAACCCTGTTTTAAACTTTTCCACAACTTTATCCCTGACCTGTCTGGTGTGTTCCTTGGTCTTCACGGTGCTGTTTGTTCACTAAGGTGCTCTAATAAACCTCTGAGGGCTTCACAGAACAGCTGTAGTTATACAGAGATTACATTACACACAGGTGGAATCTGTTTACCAATTAGGAGATTTCTGAAGGCAATTGGTTCCACTAGATTTTAGTTAGGGGTATCGGAGTAAAGGGAGCTGAATACAAATGCACGCCACACTTTTCAGATATTTATTTGTAAAAAATTTGGAAAACCATTTATCATTTTCCTTCTATTTCACAATTATGTGCCACTTTGTTTTGGTCTATCACATAAAATCCCAATAAAATACATTTATGTTTTTGGTTGTAACATGACAAAATGTGGAAAATTTCAAGGGGTGTGACCCTTTTGGTATTGCCAGACCATTAGATAAGAGTCCATATTCATTTATTGATGTTGTGTCTGTCTTGGCATTAATATCCCAAACAACCGCCAATAACAGAAGAGGAGGTGGGGAGGAGGGCATAAAGTGTAACTTCCCTTTTAGGGTAAAGTTCTACTTCAATGTTTTCCCACTCTATCCATAATTAATTAATATTTTTGGCTGGAGTTGTGCTTTAAATTGTTGAGTTTTTATATCCCTCTAAAACACAGAAATTAGAACACAAGTTTTTTTTTAGTGCAGTTTTCAATACTGGCATAGTTCAATAATATAAACAAAAATGGATAAAAAAACAGACTAAAATGATTGAAGGAATTATTTTAGGAATTTTGTGATTCTATTACATGACACCTTTAAAGCCCAACCCTTGTAAACTTGAAAATGATCCCTTGTAGTGGGGCTGTGCCCATACTGTAAGGATTAATTGCATGTTTAGATCCAGGATACATTTACTTACCTGATCCTCCGCTCTTCTGTGCTGCTAGACTGGTCCTGGCAGCATCTTCTCCCCTATGCTCCATCAGTCTAAGGTCCTGATATCATAAAGACCAATGCAGAGTCTAGGACAAAATAGGTATATGGTAAGAGTCTCCTACAGCACTGAGATCATGGGATCTCATAGAAAGTTCAGTCCAAAGGCTGTCAGGGATGCATGAAAGACACTAGAAGGAAACTAGTGTGCACAGAATCACGCGGGGTCACTGGAACCAAGTTAGTATGCATGGCTGGCCACGGAGGAGAAGCATGAAACAGGTTAGTATGATAGCATAGGTTTTTGTTAAAGCTTTACTCACAATATGTGACATGTTTACCTGTAATTTTGTCTAGCTGTTACTAAGATTTACGCAGCCTTGCCATGCAAAATAGCATGGGACCTAATTTTGCTCTACCTTAGTTCAGTAATACAACTTGGCAATCAATCTGTGCCAAACCTGTCACTGGACAATGTGGTCCTCACTCTATTTGATCCTCCTGTAAGTGTACTTAGACTGTTGGCTAGGATCATTGTGCAAAATAGAGCCCTGATTGGTTCAGAAAGCCACCCTTCTCTCTCTTTGTCTGATTTGGGCTGCACAGAGGGGGCTAATCAAGATTTGAGGTTCCTAAAGTGTCTGTTCAGGCATTACCTTAATTTACCCCCAAACCACCCTCTCCCCCTCTAGAACATATCTTAGCAATGTATTTTTTTAACCTTGTTCCAGTGCTGGGAAATAGCTTTTTTTACTCCATTAGACATCATCACTTGCAGGGGGAGCTATTTGAACCTCTCCAATGGTAGGCTTTCCCCCAGCACTATAGTGTGTGTGGGCAGGGTTTGAGAGTTAAGGCAACCACATTATTTATCCAGGAAAAGATCACTATGTGACACTGCACTGCTCTGGTGACAGTATGTAAAAAAATATTGTAACAAATAAATGTAATTTTTTTTTTACATACTGTCACCAGAGCAAGTACAGTGTCGCAGTGTAATTACCACCACATCAGTCAGTGTTTATAATCACTGTTGCATCAGTCACAGTGTCCTAATCACTGCCACACCATTCAAAGTGTCCCTAATCACTGCAATACCAGTTGCAGTGTTCCTGATCACCACCACACCACCTGCAGTGTCCCTAATCACTGCCACACCAATCAGTGTCCCTAATTACTACCACACCACTCACATTGTCCCGAATCACTGCCACATCACTCACAGTGTCCCTAATCATTGTCACACCACGCACAGTGTCTCTGATCACCATCACACCAGTCACATTGTCCTTGATCATCACCACACCAGTCTCAGTGTCCCTGATCATCACCACACCAGTCCCAGTGTCCCTGATCATCACCACACCAGTCATAGTGTCATCATAGGGATTCATTCACATGTGTGATGCTCTTCGAAGATAAATATGTGTTTGGATCACTCTTCAGAGAGCATTTAACAGGTGGGGAGGAAACATTGTATCACCTACTCACCACCTGCTTTAACCCCTTGGACCCCACACGAGCACATCTATTCACTTGAATGCATCATGATCAGTGGATTAAAATTCCTGCCACAGCTGCGAAGCAAAGCATTGTATCTGCAGCATGTACAACTATGACCACTGCCTTGCAGCTAACGGTGGTATCTTTTGAGGGGTAGTAAAACCGCAGCTCAACCACAAGGTTTTGCCTAAGCCCTAATAGTGTACCCAGTCACAAGTTCTCTGATCCCCACAACACCAGTCACAGTCTCACCAAACCAATGTAGCTAGAATCAGTGTTCCTGAATACCACCGCACTAGACTAGTGCAGCCAGCAACAGTTTTGTTGATCACCACCACAACAGTTCCAGTTAGGGTTGCCACCTCATCCCTTTAAACCCAAACACATATGAATTACACAGGTTCTGAGGATAATTTAATGCAGATAAGGCACCAAGTGAGTTTAATTACCACCTTAATCAGCCACAGAATGTGTGTAATATGTGTTCAGTTTTAGGCCTCATGCACACGTTTTTTGACTGTTTTACAGCAGATGTTTTTAGCTGCAGACATTTTTTTCTACCGTCAATAAACCCTCCATCATGTTATCCTATATGTTCATACATAGGCTGTTATCAACTGTTTTTAGCAGTGACATTTTTGAGCTGTAAAAATCCCCAAGACCAGTGGGTTCTGAGAGACGTTTTTCAGCTGTAAAAACATTCATACGCTCAAAAACACGACTAAACTTCGATCCCCAACGTTTTTGGACGTTTTAGATTAATTGAGAAAAAAAATGCTGACCCTTTAAAAACATGAAACGAGCAAAAACACCGGCAATATAACGCTGGTTAAAAGCTGAAAAAAAATCACTGATAAGCTACTGACATTTTTAGGATGTTTTTTTAACGTCCTGTGTGCATGAAGCCTTAAAGGGTTGAGGTGGCAACTCTAGTTCCAGTGTCACCAGACCAGCATATGCTAGCGACAGAGTTTCTTGTAAGTAGAGTTGAGAGAATCCGGACTGTAAAGTTCGGGTCCGTACCGGACTTTGGGGTGTCCGTGCCCCGAACTCGGACATTTGAAAAAAAGTCCAGGTTCGGGTTCGGTGTTCGGGTATTTTTCGCACCTTTTCTATAGTTGTAAGGCATCCAATCAACAAGCGTTTTACTTGTTTGCCCTTAGAAGCCATCACAGCCATGCCTACTAATGGCATGGCTGTGATTGGCCGGTGCATCATGTGACCCAGACTATTTTTGGTGCCTGTTGAAGAGCTGCAGGGCAGCCAATCAACAAGCGTTTCACTCCTTTGCTCTTAGAAGCCATGACAGCCATGTCTACTAATGGCATGGCTGTGATTGGCCAGTGCATCCAATGAGCTATATGAGCTGAAGTCATGTATGCCGCGTGTCATATCGTCTCAGGCTAGTGTAGGGAGAGCATGCTGCCGACGCTGTGAAGGATAGATTACCGATCAAATATGATCTCATCCTGCATTACAGACAGATTCCTGGTGGTTCTGTAGAGGGTAAGCTTAGCATTCTAAAACTATGTGATACTGGACTAGGTAGAGTTTACTAGTGCTGTGAGGTATAGATTAACGATCTAATATGATCTCATCCTGCATTACAGACAGGTTCCTGGCGGTGCAGTGAGGGGAAAGCTTAGTGTTCTAATACCATCTGATACTGGACTAGGTATATTTTACTAGTGCTGTGAGGGATAGATTACTGCTCTAATATCATCTCATCCTGCATTACAGACAGGTTTCTGGCAGTGCTGTGAGGGGAAAGCTTAGCATTCTAAAACCATCTGATACTGGACGAAGTACAGTTTACTAGTGCTGTGAGGGACAGATTATTGTTCTAAAATCACCTCCTAGTGCTATAGGGAGAGGTTCCTGCTGGTGCTGTGAGGGGCAGATTATTGTTCTAAAATAATCTCCTAGTGCTATAGGGAGAGGTTACTGCTGCTGCAGTGAGGGATAGATTATTGTTCTAAATACATCTCCTAGTACTATAGGGAGAGGTTCCTGCTGCTGCTGTGAGGGACAGATTATTGTTCTAAAATCATCTCCTAGTGCCATAGGGAGAGTTTCCTGCTGTTGCTGTGAGGGACAGATTATTGTTCTAAAATCATCTCCTAATGCTATAGGGAGAGGCTCCTGCTGGTGTTGTTAGGGACAGATTATTGTTCTAAAATCATCTCCTAGTGCTATAGGGAGATGTTCCTGCTGGTGCTGTGAGGGACAGATGATTGTTCTAAAAATCATTTCCTACTGCTATAGGGAGTGGTACCTGCTGCTGCTGTGAGGGACAGATTATTGTTTTAAAATCATCTGCTAGTGCTAAAAAGAGAGGTTCCTGCTGGTGCTGTGAGGGACAGATTATTGTTCTAAAATCATCTCCTAGTGCTATAGGGAGAGGTTCCTGCTGGTGCTGTGAGGGACAGATTATTGTTCTAAAATCATCTCCTAGTGCTATTGGGAGAGGTTCCTGCTGCTGATGTGAGGGACAAATTATTGTTCTAAAATCATCTCCAAGTGCAATAGGGTGAGGTTTCTGCTGCTCCTTTGAGGGACAGATTATTGTTCTAAAATCATCTCCTAGTGCTATAGGAAATGGTTCCTGCTGGTGCTGTGAGGGACAGATTATTCTAAAATCATTTCCTAGTGCTAAAGGGAGAGGTTCCTGCTGCTGCTGTGAGGGACAGATTATTGTTCTAAAATCATCTCCTAGTGCCATAAGGAGAGGTTATTGCTGCTGCAGTGAGGGACAGATTATTGTTCTAAAATCATCTCCTAGTGCTATATTGATAGGTTCCTGCTGGAGATGTTAGGGGCAGATTATTGTTCTAAAATCATCTCCTAGTGCTATAGGGAGAGGTTCCTGCTGGTGCTGTGAGGGAGAGATGATTGTTCTAAAAATCATCTCCTAGTGCTATAGGGAGAGCTACCTGCTGATGCTGTGAGGGACAGATTATTGTTCTAAAAGCATCTCCTAGTGCAACAGGGAGAGGTTCCTGCTGCTCCTGTGAGGGACAGATTATTGTTCTAAAATCATCTGCTAGTGCTAAAGGGAGAGGTTCCTGCTGGTGCTGTGAGGGACAGATTATTGTTCTAAAATCATCTGCTAGTGCTAAAGGGAGAGGTTCCTGCTGGTGCTGTGAGGGACAGATTATTGTTCTAAAATCATCTCCTAGTGCTATAGGGAGAGGTTCCTGCTGGTGCTGTGAGGGACAGATTATTGTTCTAAAATCATCTCCTAGTGCTATAGGGAGATGTTCCTGCTGGTGCTGTGAGGGACAGATTATTGTTCTAAAATCATCTCCTAGTGCTATAGGGAGTGGTTCATGCTGCTGATGTGAGGGACAGATTATTGTTCTAAAACCATCTGCTAGTGCTAAAGGGAGAGGTTCCTGCTGGTGCTGTGAGGGACAGCTTATTGTTCTAAAATCATCTCCTAGTGCTATAGGGAGAGGTTCCTGCTGGTGCTGTGAGGGACAGATTATTATTCTAAAATCATCTCCTAGTGCTATAGAGAGAGGTTCCTGCTGCTGCTGTGAGGGACATATTATTGTTCTAAAATCATCTCCTAGTGCCATAGGGAGAGGTTCCTGCTGTTGCTGTGAGGGAAAGATTATTGTTCTAAAATCATCTCCTAGTGCTATAGGGAGAGGTTCCTGCTGGTGCTGTGAGGGACAGATGATTGTTCTAAAAATCATCTCCTAGTGCAATAGGGAGAGGTTCCAGCTGCTCTTGTGAGGGGCAGATTATTGTTCTAAAATTATCTCCCAGTGCTACAGGAAATGGTTCCTGCAGCGGTTGTGAGGGACAGATTATTGTTCTAAAATCATCTCCTAGTGCTAAAGGGAGAGGTTCCTGCTGGTGATGTGAGGGACAGCATATTGTTCTAAAAAGCATCTCCTAGTGCTATAGTGAGAGGTTCCTGCTGCTGCTGTGAGGGACAAATTATTATTCTAAAATAATCTCCTAGTGCTAAAGGGAGAGGTTCCTGCTGGTGCTGTGAGGGACACATTATTGTTCTAAAATCGTCTCCTAGTGCTATAGGGAGAGGTTCCTGCTGCTGCTTTGAGGGACAGATTATTGTTCTAAAATCATCTCCTAGTGCAATAGGGAGAGGTTCCTGCTGCTCCTTTGAGGGACAGATTATTGTTCTTAAATCATCTCCTAGTGCTATAGGGAGAGGTTCCTGCTGGTGCTGTGAGGGACAGATTATTGTTCTAAAATCATTTCCTAGTGCTAAAGGGAGAGGTTCCTGCTGGTGCTGTGAGGGACAGATTATTGTTCTAAAATCATCTCCTAGTGCTATAGGGAGAGGTTCCCGCAGGTGCTGTGAGGGACAGATTATTGTTCTAAAATCATCTCCTAGTGCCATAAGAAGAGGTTCCTGCTGCTGCTGTGAGGGACAGATTATTGTTCTAAAATCATCTCCTAGTGCTATAGGGAGAGGTTCCTGCTGGTGCTGTGAGGGACAGATTATTGTTCTAAAATCATCTTCTATTGCTATAGGGAGGGGTTCCTGCTGGTGCTGTGAGGGACAGATTATTGTTCTAAAATCATCTCCTAGTGCAATAGGGAGAGGTTCCTGCTGCTCTTGTGAGGGGCAGATTATTGTTCTAAAATAATCTCCCAGTGCTACAGGAAATGGTTCCTGCTGCGCCTGTGAGAGACAGATTATTGTTCTAAAATCATCTACAAGTGCTAAAGGGAGAGGTTCCTGCTGGTGCTGTGAGGGACAGATTATTGTTCTAAAATCATCTCCTAGTGCTATAGGGAGAGGTTCCTGCTGGTGATGTGAGGGACAGCATATTGTTCTAAAATCATCTCCTAGTGCTATAGTGAGAGTTTCCTGCTGCTGCTGTGAGGGACACATTATTATTCTAAAATAATCACCTAGTGCTAAAAGGAGAGGTTCCTGCTGGTGCTGTGAGGGACACATTATTGTTCTAAAATCATCTCCTAGTGCTATAGTGAGAGGTTCCTGCTGGTGCTGTGAGGGACAGATTATTGTTCTAAAATCATCTCCTAGTGCTATAGGGAAAGGTTACTGCTGCTGCTGTGAGGGATAGATTATTGTTCTAAAATCATCTCCTATTGCTATAGGGAGAGGTTACTGCTGCTGCTGTGAGGGATAAATTATTGTTCTAAAATCATCTCCTAGTGCTACAGGGAAAGGTTACTGCTGCTGCTGTGAGGGATAGATTATTGTTCTAAAATAAGCTCCTAGTGCTATAGGGAGAGGTTCCTGCTGCTCCTGTGAGGGACAGATTATTGTTCTAAAATAATCTCATTATAGTGCTACAGGGAGAGGTCCCTGTTGCTTATGTGAGGGACAGATTATTGTTTTAAAACCATCTCATCATAGTGCTACAGGGAGAGGTTCCTGCTGCCCTTGTGAGGGACAGATTATTGTTCTAAAATCACCTCCTAGTGCAATAGGGAGAGGTTCCTTCTGCTCCTGTGAGGGACAGATTATTGTTCTAAAATCATCTCCTAGTGCTATAGGAAATGGTTCATGCTGGTGCTGTGAGGGACAGATTATTGTTCTAAAATCATCTCCAAATGCTATAGGGAGAGGTTCCTGCTGCTGCTGTGAGGGACAGATTATTGATCTAAAATCATCTCCTAGTGCTATAGGAAGCGATTCCTGCTGGTGCTGTGAGGGACAGATTATTGTTCTAAAATCATCTCCTATTGCTATAGGGAGGGGTTCCTGCTGGTGCTGTGAGGGACAGATTATTGTTCTAAAATCATCTCCTAGTGCAATAGGGAGAGGTTCCGGCTGCTCTTGTGAGGGGCAGATTATTGTTCTAAAATAATCTCCCAGTGCTACAGGAAATGGTTCCTGCAGCAGCTGTGAGGGACAGAATATCGTTCTAAAATCATCTACAAGTGCTAAAGGGAGAGGTTCCTGCTGGTGCTGTGAGGGACAGATTATTGTTCTAAAATCATCTCCTAGTGCTATTTGGAGAGGTTCTTGCTGGTGCTGTGAGGGACAGATTATTGTTCTAAAATCATCTCCTAGTGCTATAGGGAAAGGTTACTGCTGCTGCTGTGAGGGATAGATTATTGTTCTAAAATCATCTCCTAGTGCTATAGGGAGAGGTTACTGCTGCTGCTGTGAGGTATAGATTATTGTTCTAAAATCATCTCCTAGTGCTACAGGAAAAGGTTACTGCTGCTGCTGTGAGGGATAGTTTATTGTTCTAAAATAATCTCCTAGTGCTATAGGGAGAGGTTCCTGCTGCTCGTGTGATGGACAGATTATTGTTCTAAAATAATCTCATTATAGTGCTACAGGGAGAGGTCGGAGTGTATTCGTTGTCCCTGGAGAGGGACATCGTGATATTACTCTAATAAAATCTTGTTATTAGACAGGTAGTGTGCTCGTCGTCCTTGGAGAGGGATATCGTGATCCTCTAATAAAATCTTGTTAT
>BLSH010506437.1:0-10746 GCA_018402905.1 Glandirana rugosa | reverse complement strand
GCGGCGATTAGAAATGACGCAGAGGTGATCAAATGCCACCAAAAGAAAGCTCTATTTGTGGGAAAAAAGGACGCAAATTTTGTTTGGGTACAACGTCGCATGACCGCGCAATTGTCAGTTAAAGCGACGCAGCGCCGAATCGCAAAAAGTGCTCTGGTCCTAAAGTGGGAAATTCTTCCGGGGCTGAAGTGGTTAAAATTAGAGAGAGGGGTGGTAATGTTTTTTGTTTTTTTTATGGCAATGAACTTGCATACAAGCATTAAATGGAGGAATTTTGAAATCACAGGTTCGATTCCAGCCAACATCAGGCACATAGAACATGTGATCTGAGAGGCATCTTCACAGGCAAATAGACGCCGCATGTGAGTTAATTTACTCCCTTTTGTGAGAGCTGAAGTTGTAATTGACTTTAATTGGGGGTTATTTTAAGGCACTGCTGGAGTAGATTTGGGAGGTATAGTAAATCAGGGCCTATGAGTCAAAGTGGAGGCAGAGGACTATAAGAGGAAGAGAAGAGGTGCATTAACATGTGGCAAAAGAGACTAAAAAGGAGAAGTAATTAAATTTAGATATATTTATTTGACAATAATTATAACAGTAATGGTGACAGTTTCAAATGATGGGGAGGAGAGTAAGGTCAATTTTAATAAAAAGCAGGGTAATATCAGTAAAAAAAAAGAATATTTTTTTTTTTTAGGTTGAAAAGGCTGAATAAAAAATAGAAAGCTGTAAATTATTTTTTAATTTACATGTTTAGGGTATATGCTATAGGTAAATGATCTATAACATTATCAGTAGCATCTGTTTTGTTACATCATCATACCATGAGCATAATAAAACATAAATGACTGCATGCATTCTATAAATTGTATTATTTTTTTCTACATTGCTCTCTTTTTATGACTGTGAAATCTAAAGCTACATATAGGTTATGACGTTGAATCCCTTTAGTGTTGCAGACCAGTGTTCTTCCTAATGTACAACATATTCCCTGAATAGACATACAGTAGTAAATGAAAGAAATTTTACACATTCCAGATATTTACTTCCTAAAGCTACACGGATCGATTTGCTCACAACATATAATCTAATAATAGAGCTCATCTACTGTTCTGCCATATGAGCTGCTACTATGGTAACCTCTGAAGCATTTATTCAATGATGCAAAAGTTATATCCTTCAGGTCCATGGTCCAGTTTTTCAAGATCTTAATTTAATCTTAATTAGTATACCCACTGACAGCACCTGGACATGTGCCTAATGTTGTTCTGTCATGAAAAGTAGCTTTTATAGTTGTTAAAGACATCACTATGCTAATGAATATAAATGAGAGTTGCCATTTTAGTATACCTAGGCCACAACTGCATAATAGGATCAAAAATTAAAATGGGCCTAGAAAATAGCAGGTAGTACAGAGAATGTTGTTATTCACTGTCTTGAAAGAAAAAGATGTTAAACTCAGGGGATTACTAGAATGGTCTAAAGGGTTCAATGCACATGCAAATTATTGCTAGAAAATTCTGATGTTACATAGGTGTGCTTTGCAGTGTCTGAAAATTACAAAAACCTGAAGAGCTTAGCACATTTTACTAGCGTAAGGGCATGACTTGTCACATGATGAGTGAGTTTATATCAATGGCGGCCAATTCACAAGGGGCGCAGGGATGCTGCCCCCCTAATCCATGCGCCCGGCCCCTAATCTACATGCAGGGTGCCGGACGCATGGATTCCAATGGGTTTTTTTGTTTTTTAGAAGCACATGATTAGAGCCAGAGGCTCTAATTGGCTTCAAAAAAGGGTGGGCTTGGGGGGGGGGGGGGGAGAGCACTGCGCCCTCAGCCCATCCAGTTATGTGACAATATCGAATTAATATTTGCTATTGTCATCCTGATTCTCCTCCCGGCCAATCAGGAAGCAGGTCCTGAGACCCGATTGGCCAAGAGGAGATCTTATTGGCCAGCGAGGAGAAGGAGATGCAGGGGAAGCTGGCATGAAGCTGAGGAGGAGGCGCAGGGTGAAGCCGACAAGGAGGAAGCATTGCATGCGCCCTAGGTGGGGTAAGTGTGAGGCTGGTGGGCTGGCGATCGAGCGACACGGGAGATCTAACCCATGCTTATGTGACCTAAACACACCTGGACAAAAGTGCCTAAATTAAAACCCACACATACTGTATGTGTCCCAATCTAGTGTCATATTAACGTGGTTGCAAAGGCTTAAAGTGATATTAATGCTTGTTTTTTTTTTTGTTGTTATACGTACCTGCTCTGTGCAATGGTGTATCACAGAGCAGCCCAATCCTCTTATTTTCTGGTCCCATGCTCCTCCCCCTTGAGCAGTGCCTTCAAAGAAAACCACTGCGTGCTCACTCCACTGCTCTTTGCGTCCATAAGACACAGAGCTGCGGCTCGCCCCCCCCCCACTTTCTCCTCATTTTCTTACTGGCTGTGATTGACAACACTGGGAGCCAATGGGCACCCACTGCTGTATCAGCCTATGAGGAGAGGGAGTTCCGGGACAGCCAAGTCTCTCGTGCACATCACTGAATCAGAGGGGGCTCAGGTAAGTATTGGGGGGCTGAGGGGGGAGCTGCACACAGAAGGTTTTTTACCTTCATGCATAGAATGTATGAAGGTAAAAAACCATCAGCCTTTACAACCACTTTAAAGGATAAGTTCACTTATATATAAGGTAAAAAAGCACATTTCCTTTTTTTAAGGAGCCTGGAAAGCACTACACCAAGGATCAGCAGATTGCTGATGCCCTGCAGGACTACTGCAGACTGTTAGTGTGAAATCATACGGGCAGGTAGTTTCACACTGACAGGAAGACTCAATGAACTACCGTAGTGATCAATAATGCCATTGTAGTTCACTGAGTTGACATCTGCAAAGGATGCCAGTACTTGTAGTTCATTTATTCACAGAGCAGAGCCCCACACTGCTGCGCTCTTTTCAAAACGTGACTGCTAGTACAGGGAACTTCTCCCTGTATTGCTGTCACAGGGAGAGAAGGGAGCTGAGAGAGGCTGCAGCAGAGGGAACATGCTACATGTTCCACCCTAAAATTGGATGTAACATGTAACATGTTCCCAAAAGTAAACTTGTCTTTAAGGTTTTTTTACATTATTGCATTAGTAGTAGCACTGCTTCTTTCTTTTTTTCCAAATTAGTAATACTAACATAGAACTAAAACCTAAAAAAAAAATTCTAGTTTGTATACATTTTCAGGTAGAAGAACCTTTGTAAGTCCCTTCTGATTTTCCATCCTCCAAGGGTCGAAACACATCTTAACACACTGGAAATGATTTATCTAAAATGGAGCAGACGGAATTTGGAGCAAATGTGCATGGAAACCAATCAGGTTCTATATTCAGCTTGTTCAGTTGAAAATGAAGGACAAAGGTTGATTGGCTGCCATGCAGTAGGGATTCGCCCGTTCGTCGAAATTAGAACATTATGGGGCATTCGTACGAACTTCAAGCGCCCCATAATGCATTCCAATGGCGGGTGAAATGCCGCCCGCTGATTGGCCAAGGCATGCACATGACCTGCCCCCTCTGACATAATATGATATCATATCATAATATAATATAATGTCGTAGAGTGCCTTTAGCCAATCACTGCTCAGCAACCTCAATCCACGCCCCACACTATATAAAGCCGCTTGTACATCGGCTCTATGTAGTGTGTGAACAACATGGAGAGAGAGTGAGCTTAGCTAGTGACGTGCAGGCAGTTCAGTGTAGCTAGTGATTATTGTGAAAAAAATATTAGATAATTAGCTAGATAGATACATATTCACCAAAAAAGGAGTAAAGTGGTACACAAAACAAGAGGCAGCTTTTGACAAGTCCTTAATTGTGTAAAATAGCGCTTCTTCTTTCTTCCTCCATCTTCTCCTGCCCCAGTCCATCTTCTGGTCTTCTGCTTCTTCTTTCGGTCTTCTTCCTTCCTGTCTTCATCTTCAATCTCCATCTTCTTCCTTCCTCTTCCACCACCCCCACGCCCGCTGCCGCAGCCGTGCCACCCAGAGGCGTCTCCCAGAATGGGCGGTCTGCAGTCTGACATTTATTTTATAGGTAAGGGCAGGGCCAACCAGTGACATAAACCTCTTCTGACGTCATTGGTTGTCATAGGGTGCAGGTCACCCATTTACCACCGACAAGGGTTGTGGGGATGAGGCTCATCTCCCCATCAACATGGTGACAAGGTGATTTGGGGGTGACCTCAAAGCATTCTCCCCATGTTGAGAGTATGTGGCCTGGTATGGTTCGAGGGGGGGGGTGCGTCCTCGTCCCCACCCCCTCCTGCCATGCCAGGGCTGCGTGCTCGGATAAGGGACTGGTTTGGATTTTGGGGGGCCCCTATGCCATTTTTTTTAAATTTGGCGCGGGGTTCCCCTTAAAATCCATACCAGACCTGAAGGGCCTGGTATGGAGTGGGGTTCCCCTTAAAATCCATACCAGACCTGAAGGGCCTGGTTTGGATTTTGGGGGGACCCCCACATTTTTTTTTTTTAATTTCGGAGCGGGGTTCCCCTTAAAATCCATACCAGACTTGAAAGGCCTGGTATGGACTAGGGAATGGGCAACGCAATGCTTTTTCAGTGATTTTATCTATATTGCCGGGAATCGGCAATACATTACAGCCGCAATAATAGGGCAAGACCCGGGTCCCATACACTTTTTAGGGCAATAACTTGCATATAAGCCTTTAAAATGAGCACTTTAAATTTTTCATGTTCGAGTCCCATTGATTTTTTTTTTATGGCGTTTGCGTGTTTGCACACATTTTTTGCCTGTTCGCAAGTTCTGGTGCGAACCGAACCGGCCATCCCTAATGCACAGCTGCTCCAGATTCTGTCTGTTTTGATAAGGTCTCCTCTATAACTTTGTAACCCAATCTTTTTTTTATTTATTTATAGCTGCACACATATTTAATCTGTATGCAAACCGTCTATGTATTTTTTAGTATGTTTGCCATTATATCTCATTGTATACAATTGTATGACCAAATATGCTTTTATGATTCTATTACATAGTTTTTTACCTAAGATCCTACCAGTAACAATACTTCCTGTTGTAGGCTGACAACGATAAGCCGCCTCCGGGGCTGGTGCAAGGATTTTTGACACCCTATGCTCAACCTCATTTTGCTGCCCCCTGGCTCCACCCCTGACTCCACCCTATTTGCCCTGCCCTTGCATATGTATGCCTCCCAAATTTTGAACCAAGCGAGGCTGCGGCGCCCATGACTGATGTGCGCTCCTGGCCGGCGCCTACCTTGACTATAGGTAATGCCGGCCCTGGGTATATGCACAGTAATATATAATTTATTCTTTTTTCTTTGGCACCGCACTGTTTGTATACTAAACCCCTACATGTTATCCTATGTTTTTATACACCCACAGGTGTTTAAGAAAAAAAAACACTGCTAGTGTGTGCAGGAGCAGTAGTTTTGGCATAAAAAAAATACTTGACACCTGTAAACACACCTCAGTTCTAGGTGCATTTAGCACTTGAGCATTAATTCATTTCTGTAGCCAGACTACATTATTATTCTGGCCAATGATATGATGCACCTAAATTACATATGTTTACAGGCATCAAACGATTTTTCTGCCAAATGCATCTAGGAGAGCGGAATGAGGCTTAAGAGGGGCTGAAGGGCCCATTCACACAGACATGTGAATATTTTTTGCACATAAGGCAAACAGAAGATCCTGCATAAAACACATACTTAAAGTTCTCGTGTTTAGCCCCATATGGCACTTAGATGGGTACAATTCTTCTAGCACTGGATGGCGCTACATCCTATTTCATACACTGATACATTTTTTTGCAGACACAGATGTGTGTATAACCCCATTGATCCCTATAGTGCTGCCTTCAGATGCATACAACACTATACACATCTAAAGGCAGCATTCTATACCCTCATGTGAATGAGCCTCATCATGTGTGGGGATGGAGGACTCACATTGGATGAAAGAGGATCCCATTGCTCTCCAAAAAGCCCTCAAATTGCACCAGCAGGATGTCCCCATTTTTAGTCACCTTTTGCAGATACAAGGTTTCTCCAGCACTGTGATCTGCACTTCAGGCTCGGAGATGAGGGCACCCCAGCACAGGCCAGCAGAGAGCACCATCACCCCCATCAACCTCCCTCTGACACTTCCAGCAGATGTAGCACACACAACCACAGGCAGCTCTAGGGCCATTTAACTTTGCAGCGCCTAATCCTATAGGCTAGAGGAGTGGGTGTGAACATCTAATGAATGCTCTCTCTCACTGGTCAGTAGGTAAAACACACCTCTCTCGACAGGCCAGGATGGAGAGCGGCCTCCACGACGGGGGAGCAGGGGGGGAATCGCTGTGGTAGGATAGTCACGGTCAGAGACTGTTGATGCGAGCACGTGCCTTGAGACACACACAGACACAGTGACATGTCACTCACTGTCACTGTTTATCAGAGGCATGCAGCGGTGCAGGTCCTCCGCCGCCGATGCGCCTCTGAGGCTCTGACAGACTGACACACTATGGAGGGACTCCAGAGAGGCTGGCTCTGTGGACAGAGGGAGTAGGATGATGGATCACCAGCAGGGTGGCGCCCTATGGGGCTGCCTAGTCTGTCTAGTGGTAGCACCGGCCCTGGATGCCTCACATTGTTTAGCTGCATTGTCAGTCTGCTTTGTGTGCTCCTTTATTTAGTCATTGGGCTGCCCATAAGGTATTTCAGGCAACCCAAGGCCCAAATGAAGGAGCTTTTGTGGCAGACTGATAACACTGCTGCTAATTGTAAAGCAGTAGCTTAGCGTTGTCAGCCTCCAACAGAAAAAGTTGTTACTGGCAGGATTTTCAGGTAAGAACTTTAAAGCCTTACTTGATATAAATATTTATGTGAATAATAATATATTACTTATGGATATGAATATTTATTTAGTTAGCATTTAGCTGAATATTTTAAACATGTTCGTCTCCAAACTTAATGAATAAAGGAAATAATTACAATACACTAAACATTCCTAATAGATCTTTGCTGTGTTTATATATGGATAGTGTGGAGTTCAGATGAACACAGATGTTACTTTTCACATAGCACATAATGTTTGCACAATTTTTATTTGGTCTCCCGACAGATAGAAAATTTGCAGTAACAAAAATAATAAAATGTATTGCCACTTTTAAGCACTACACTTCCATCTTTGAAGTGATTTTAAAGGTTGCAGCTGTCCCCCCCACCCTCCCCCCACACCTACCTAAGACCAATCTTGATTCAGCGTTGTGCACAAGAGCAGTGGATCTCTCTGCACTCTCTTTCCTCATAGGCTTGGAGACTGCAGCAAAAACCATTGGCTCTCATTGCTGTCAATCACAGACAGTGAGGAGCAGGGCCAGGACATGGTCATTTGATGCCCGGAGTGAAGATGGCAAACTGCCCCCCTCACGGGTGCCCCCACAGGGGTGTGGTCATCTTACTAACTCCTCCCCTCTCCTAAGGAGTCTCTGACACCCTGGGATCCTCCCATGATCTCTTAACATTAAACAAAGAAGGAGAGTACTCTAATGGGACCCGGAGAGGGGTATCTCTAATGAACACAGAGAGGACAGGCCTCTGTTAGAAAATCTGTTAGAACGAGACCCCACCAGGCCCTATTAGAGAATTTGCGCGTCTATGTTAGAAATAGCACCCACCAGGCCCCATTGGAGACTACAACCAGATTTGCTGGTTGAAAGCTGAAGAGTGGGACATTTTGAGTGAAGAGTGAAACAGTTTTGATTTTGACTGCTGGTGATTGCTGTGTTTGCAGTTTTTTAGGGTTTTTTTGGGGATTTTTCTTTGCAGCTTTTTAACACTTTTTCTGTCACTTTTTAAATAGCTTTTTTTTTTCTTTCCTTCCTTCAGACTACTAATTAAGGGGAGTGGTTAATTGGTCACAGGTGATCTAGGTCCTATCAAACTCTCTGTAGAACTAATTTCTGAGCTTGCTCATCCTTGAGCTTGCCACCTTTTTGCTTGCTGGACCTCTGATCAAGTGGACCTTGACTAAGTGGTGAGTTAAAAACCAGAGCTTAAAACAGGAGATTATAACAGGAGTCTTCAAACTGGTAAGTAACATCTCAAATGTCCTGTTATTAGTGTTGTTGTATCTGGGAAAATGTGTGCTAGCAAGATTGAAGGTTTTGTACAGTGCACAGTGTGCCGCACGTATGCAACTATGGAGCAGCAGCTCCAGGATGGATACCGCTGTGACAGATGTGAGCAGGTTGCCCTTCCGGAAGCTCACATTAGAGATCTGGAAGAGCAAATTTCAATGCTGGGCAGAACTGACAACCTTGAAAGGGGTCCGCTGCTCACTGAGCAGGTGGCTAGTAGGGTTAATGTGGAGGGTGGAGGGGTAAGTCGGGATTATAAGGTAGGTAGATGGGTTAATACAGTTAGAGGGAGTGGTAGGGGCTAACACAAAAAAGGAAGGCCAGCCCTGGGTTTGAGCACCCTAACAGATTTGCCAGTTGAGTGAAGATGTGGGGGTGGCAAACTCCGAGGTAGAAGCCCTAGATGTCACTGCTTGCCCTAAAAGCCGGGAGAGCAGCCCATCTAGAAGGGGTGGTAGGGTGGTGCATGTAGGCCTAGATAGTTGGTGGTAATTGGGGATTCTATAATTAGAAGGACTGATAGAATAATTTGTTGCCAGGATCGCCTCAACCAAATGTTTTGCTGTCTCCCTGGTGCCAGGGTTCGGCATGTGGTGGACCGGGTTGATAAATTTGGGTCTGAGCATGACCCAGCTGTCTTGGTCCACGTTGGAATCAATGACAAAATATATGGCAGGTAGAGGCTCCTTAAGAACCAATTTAAAGAATTTGGTTGCAAGTTGAAGGGAAGGACCTCCAAGGCGATATTCTCTGAAATATTGCCTGTGCCATGCGCAACACAGGAATGGCAGGGGGAGATTAGAGCCCTCAATTTTTCAGAGAATATGAATGATAGCACAAAACATTTCTTTCACTCATGGTTAGTGTTTGGCTGAAGCAATGTATTATCAATCAACAGTGTTTACTCTTTTTAAATCAGAATGGCAACAGAAACTACCCAAATGACCCTGATCAAAAGTTTACATACCCTGGTGATTTTGGCCTGATAACATGCACACAAGTTGACACAAATGGGTGTGAATGGCTATTAAAGGTAACCATCCTCACCTGTGATCTGTTTGCTTGGAATTAGTGTGTATATAAAGGGTCAATGAGTTTATGGACTCCTGACAGACACTTGCATCTTTCATTCAGTGCTGCACTGACGTTTCTGGATTCTGAGTCATGGGGAAAGCAAAAGAATTGTCAAAGGATCTGTGGGAAAAGGTAGTTGAACTGTATAAAACAGGAAAGGGATATAAAAAGAGTAAATTGAGAATGCCAATCAGCAGTGTTCAAACTCTAATCAAGAAGTGGAAAATGAGGGGTTCTGTTGAAACCAAACCACGGTCAGGTAGACCAATTAAGATTTCAGCCACAACTGCCAGGAAAATTGTTCGGGATGCAAAGAAAAACCCAAAAATAACTTCAGGTGAAATGCAGGACTCTCTGAAAACATGTGGTGTGGCTGTTTCAAGATGGACAATAAGAAGGCACTTGAAGAAAGATGGGCTGCATGGTCGAAGCGCCAGAAGAAAGCCATTACTACTACGCAAATGCCACAAATTATCCTGCTTACAATATGCCAAACAGCACAGAGACAAGCCTCAAACCTTCTGGCACAGAGTCATTTGGAGTGATGAGACCAAAATTTTACTTAATACGTGTATTGCCCCCTTTAACATCAATCACAGCTTGAAGTCTTTTGTGGTATTTGTGGACAAGGTTCTTCATCTTCTCATATGGTAAAGCTGCCCATTCCTCTTGCCAAGAAGCCCAGTTGTGGCTTAAACCTTAGATGGTCTACCTGACCGTGATTTAGTTTCAACAGAACCCCTCATTTTCCACTTCTTCATTAGAGTTTGAACACTGCTGATTGGCATTCTCAATTCCTTAGATATCTTTTTATATCCCTTTCCTGTTTTATACAGTTCAACTACCTTTTCCCGTCGATCCTTTGGCAATTGTTTTGCTGTCCCCATGACTCAGAATCCAGAAACATCAGTGCAGCACTGGATGAAAGATGCAAGGGTCTGTCAGCAGTCCAGAAACTCATTGACCTTTTATACACACACACTAATTACAAGCAAACAGATCACAGGTGAGGGTGTTTACCTTTAATAGTCATTCAAACCCCTTTGTGTCAACTTTTGTGCATGTTATCAGGCCGAAATCACCAGGGTATGCAAACTTATGATCAGGGTCATTTGGGTAGTTTCTGTTGCCATTATGATTTAAAAAGAGTAAACGGGCGTGGCTTGGAGCTGGACGGCGACGGATGTGTCTTGGGAGAGCTCCGGATCCCCCAGACACAATCCACGGGCATCCTACGTACCGCTGGACGGGTGAGCACCCAAAAATACCCAGGAAGCTTCCCGACACCGTCCCCTTCAACACGGGCTGGGTATCTCCGCCGCCCGTACTCACCATCCGCGACGCCTGAAAATCGAGGCCGCGGCTTCATTTGCGGCCTAGGCCGCAGTTCTTAAAAAGATCATCCTACCTTCAATCTCCAGCTCCGGGCCCCGAAACACGGATCAGGGGACCCCTCTCACACCCCCCAACAAACTGGGCATAGTAAACAAGGACCCCACGGCCCCACACACAATTTA
>BLSH010506431.1:419397-438273 GCA_018402905.1 Glandirana rugosa | reverse complement strand
AGTCTGTCTTGTTCCGACTCACAATACCCCACGGATCTGTGTCCTTCACGTGACGACACCAAATCCTCCTTAAGTTATGTTTTCCATTTAGATTGTCCCATGACAAATCCATGTTAAAGATCTACAAGGGATTTCCTATAGAGTTAAAGTATTACGGTTGTACCGTCGTATGTATACTATATCGAGGCGGAGATATAGGTGGGTGTCCTGGACAGGTTTAGATATTTTCAGACTGACTCTCGTTGGAGGAGGTAAGAGGAAAAACAGGAGTTCTATATGTGGGCGTTCTTACGTTACAACGTTATTCCCTAAACAGTACCCTGTTAGATTTACCTTTTGTATTGAATTCCTCCTAAACCACAGCAGTGCACTTCCTGTGTCTAGGCACCCCATAACACTCAGCCTTGTTCTGTCTGAGCAGTCTCCAATAAAGTTTCTTGTGGATGATACCAGCGGTATGCGACCCTCCTTTTCAGACTTGCATCATCTGCTACAGGAGTGTGAGTAGGGTTGTCACATCATCCCTTTAATCCAGGACACATATTAATTACACAGGTTCTGAGGCTAATTGAATGCAGATAAAGCACCAAGTGAGTTTAACACCTTAATCAGCCATAGAACCTGTGTAATTAATATGTGTTCTGGATTAAAGGGATGATGTGGCAACCCTAATTGTGAGTGGGCTCTGTGCCAGTCCGCACCACCTCCCCTTCACAGCTTAAGTTATTAATAAAACCAGTAATAATCGAATGCAGCGGCAATTATTTAATATGATAAAGAATAAATACATTTATATAGTCTTACGTATATGACTGGCCCTCTGAGGGCAACCATAATGCTGATGCAGCCTGCGATGAAATTGAGTTTGACACCCCTGCACAAGCTGCTTACTGTTCTCCTTGCTGGAGAGTAAGCTGTACGGAAGGATCAGCAGTACAAAGATCTCCCTGCTTCTTCTTCACAAATATTGTGGATCAGAGCTTTCTCCACCAACGTCTTCTCTACCAAGATGGCCTCTAGCCCGGAGCACAGGGTGGAAAAAAATGGGGAAAAGTTGCAGGGAGACCACAGGCAATACTAGGGACTAGTCCTTTGTCATCTGCTTGCCTTTTTTGAGCACAGTTTTTTTGATGATATCTTGAGGCAGATGTGATCCTGTTATGATTTGATTTCTTTTCTACATTATCGCCCTAATTTTCCCTCCTCATTCCTTTGATACTTGACTCTTTCCCCCTTCTAAGTCGTCACTAGGAAGCTACACATCTGTTTTTTATTTTTCTCCTATTTCATGTTCAGCCATAAGAATAGGAAAACGCCTTCACCATTTTATTTACTGAGGGATGTCCTCTAGGGACCCCAATTAATTGATACTCAGGACTCTGGGGTCACTCGTCACATATTCGCTTCTTGTGGGTCAGAAGAAAGCTAACGTACAGAACCTGCCATAGAAGTGCTTTATGACGCAGAGACTATGCAGTATATGGTTATACAGGGTTCACAATCTATTACCCAGGTACAGAATAAGGGCCATTTCACACTGCTCTGTAGCAAAATTGTGGTAAAAATGCATATGCGTTTTTACAGCAATTTTGCTGTGTTTCAGATGCATTTCCTGTGGCTTTCTGGTGTGTTTTTGAGTTGCCTGCACCTGTGAAAAATGGACTTGTGACTCAAAAACGCAAATTGTGATATTATTTTTAACGCAATTTCCATTCATTTCAATGGGAAGCTGAATTTTTGCAAAAATGCAGCATGCAGGACTTTTCAAAATGCACCGCAACTGTAACGCAGTGCTGTAAAGAGTCCCATAGGATTTAAAAGAAAACCTTTTTCTTGCAAGGTAAAAACACAGGAAAAGCATAGTGTGCAAGGGCCCTTAGGCTACTTTCACACTGATCCGCTGCAAAAACACACAGGACATGTAACTTAAAAACCGCACCAAAAACGCATTGCGGGTGCGTTTTTACCGTTATTTACATTGCTTTCAATGGGAAGGTGCATTTTTGGTGCTGTTATTTACCTCCACAAAAATGCTGCAAGCAGAATTTTTTCACCGCAAGGGAAGTGCAACGCCCCAGTGTGAACACATTCTTTCTTGAGCTTTCCAAGTGCTTTTTTAACGCAAAATCGCTTGAAAAATTCCTGTGAAAGCAGTCTTAGACAGAGCAGATTATATAAATTAATGAAAATTACAGGCAAAGGAAGGTGGAACTACTGATGACAGCAAACAGATTCTGGTTTAATTTCTTTCCTGTGCGTAATATAAAATAGAATATAAATCACTTTGTTTTTATAAATCACCCCATCAATAACTAAACATTCACAGAAAATGGCTTTCTTTCATAGTTACATTCACATCCCAGAGTGGGAGGACAGTTCTTCTGGAACCTCTGGTGTGGTGTGGACCAAAGTGTATACTGATCATAGTTAACTCTGGAAATTCACTACAGTGGTCAACAACCCGTTACAATTTGAGGGCGTTTTGTATGGTGCCTAACATACCTCTTAAACCATGTTTAATTTCACTTCCCAATATAGAAATGTGTACAGTATATTTACACAGTTAAAGCAAGTCCCCTGTAGGTGAAGAGTGAGGTATGCCCTGGAGATCCATTTGCAAGTGTGATATGGCCAGGAGCTCTGGAATACTCCAGGACACCAACCGAGCAGCTGAATCCAACTTATTCTCAGCACCCCAGCCCTCGAACTGTTGCAGCTGGGAGGTCAGGAAATGCTTCTTGGGGTGAGGGACTGCCAGATCACCCCAATCCTTACCATATTGGAGGGTATTTAGACTTATACAGGCCTGCCCCCTTCTCCATATAAGATCACAAAATTGGGAATCTATACGTTTAAACCATTTGTTCGAAATCCAAATGGGTGTATTATGAAAAATATATAATAGCTGCGGAGCCCACACCATCTTTATAAGGTTTACACGACCTATCGCCGATAGCGGCAGTTTGCACCAGCTATTACCTTTGAGTTTTTGTTTATTTTATAGGGGAGCTAAGTTAAGTGACAGATAGTCTGCTGGATCTTTAGACTCCATGACCCCCAGGTACTTAAAGGAGTCCCCTATAGCAATTTGTGCTGCCCTGTCTGGGAGAGGTGTCACAAGTGGGTCTAGCGGCATAAGCACCGATTTGGACCAGTTGATGGCAAATCCTAAGATACTGCCGAAGTCTGAAATGAGTTTCATGACTGTGGTTAACTAATCCCCCGTGTAACCCAGATATAATAGTGCATCATCCGCATAAAGGGACACCTTATCTTCCATGGGGCCTCTGCGGAATCCAACTATAGATGGCTGATTACAAATGAGCATTGCCAGAGGCTCCACTGCCATCGCAAACAGCAGCAGCAACAGCGGACACCCCTGCCGAGTGCCTCTATGTAAGGAAAAAGAGGAGGAAAGGGCATTATTTATTCTTAATGTAGCGCTTGGAGCCGAGTAAAGGACTCTAATCCAATTACTATACCTGTCCCCTATTCCAAACCTAGACAGGATATCCAGGAGGTAGGGCCATTCAACACTATCAAATGCTTTTGCCGCATCTAAGGATAAGATGGCCTTACCATCAGGATTATCTGCAGATTTAAAAATAGACGTCTTATGTTGTCTGCTGTGGACCAGGCAGGGATGAAACCTGATTGGTCTCGGTGAATAAGTTTGCTAATAAATTTAGATAATCTATTGGCCATTACTCGGGCAAGGAGTTTAACATCTGTATTCAACAGAGATATTGGTCGATAGGAGTCTGGGATGAGTTTTTTTTTTCCTGGTTTGGGGAGCACCACTATTATGGCTTCCTGCATGGATTTGGGCAATTTACCTGTGTCAGCTGCCTCCTGAAGTAGTGGTGGAAGGGGAACATTCCCATATTTAAGTTAAACTTCTGAAAGAAGGCCATCAGAACCTGGTGGTTTATGCCTAGGGGCCATAGCTAAGGCTTCACTCGGCTCCTCCAGTGTGAGAGGGGAGTCCAAGGCTGTACGTTCCCCCTTCGATAATTGGGGGAACGCGCAGTCCCGTAGTAGGTCCGTCAGTGCACCTGGAGGCGCATCTGACCTAGAGGCATAAAAATCTGTGTAAAAGTGTTGGAATGTACCCAATATATCCTCCCTAGTAGTGCAGATTGTTCCACTTGGGGACTTAATGGCAGTGATATTGCTATCTTCCTGTTGTACTTTTACTACCATGGCCAAGAGGTGTCCTGTATTCTCTCCCTCTTCAAAGTAATTTTGCTGAAGGAAATACCTTCTCTTCTCTGCCGCTGACATTACCACCGTATTGCAAATGGATTGGGCTTCTGTCCAATTAGCATATTTGATTGGGGTAGGATTAGTAACATATGCTGCCTCTCTATTCTGTAAATCGGAGCATACTGTGTCTTCCCATTCATGTGATCTCCGTTTAATACCTGTAATTTCCCTTATGGATAAGCCCCCTAAGGTAGACCTTCAGGGAATCCCAGGCCCTGCTGGAGGGGTGTTCGTTGAATTGCAAATAGTCTCCCAAAGCCTTAGAGACAGTATCTGGGGCTGGGAACAGTGTCAACCAAAATGGGTTCACTTGTCTGCAATATCCAGGCATACCCAGAAGGGCAAGTGATCGGATAACAGCCTGGGCTCATAGGCAGAGTCTGCCACATATGGGATTAGGGCCTGATTTCCCATCTAGTGGGGAAATCCTGAACATTCAGTCTAGGAAGAATATATTTTAAATCCACCTGTAAGATAAGAAAGGGGGAAGGGAAGCATGTGTGTGCACAGATATGAATAACAGAATACCGTATTTTTCGCACCATAAGACGCACTTTTTCCCCCCAAAAAATTGGGGAAAGTGTCCCTGCATCTTATGGTGGGAATACTAAAAAAAAACAGCCCCCCCCCCTCGTCGCCGCTGGGAGCCCGCAGTGTAATAGAGCACCATAGAGCCCAGGCACCATAGAGCGCCGGCTGTGATTCTTCTCACACAGTGAGAAGACAGAGCAGCCCCAGTGGCCGAATCAAGTACTGCAGCGGTGGCCGCTCAGGCTGCTCTGTCTTTTCTCTGAATGGGGTTCTGGCTGCAGAGTGGAGCTCCACCAGGTGCATGTGTGATGACATCATCACAGCGCGGCGGTGCCGGGAGATTTGAATCTCCCTGTCAGCTCTGTGGCAGGCTGCATTTCATGGACACAGATATGGCTGTCTTTGATTGTCACTTGTATATGCTGTATTTCATGGACTCTGGTACAAGGCTGTCTTTGATTGTCACTGGTATATGCTGTATTTCATGGACTCTGGTACAAGGCTGTATTTGATTGGCACTGGTATATGCTGTCTTTGATTGTCACTGGTATATGCTATATTTCATGGACTCTGGTACAAGGCTGTATTTCATGGGCACTGGTATATGATGTATTTCATGGCACTGGTATATGGCTGCACTGGTAAATATTTTAATACACCATTTGGTTCAGAATATTTTTTTTCTTGTTTTCCTCCTCTAAAACCTAGGTGCGTCTTATGGTCAGGTGCGTCTTATAGTGCGAAAAATACGGTAGTACCCAATATCCAGGGTCAACAGGACCCAACAGATTAGAGTGTGCCCCTTGGGGAACGGGGGGCAAAGTCCTCTCAGGACTAACTTATAAGGGTTCCAGAGTGGCCTGGTAAGGAGATGTGCCAGATGCGTCACATTTTTCCAGGAATGTGCATAGGGAAGTGGCACATGTACTTTACAGAAGCCAAAAGTTTTTTCGTTTGCTAAGGTTTAGTAGCACTTTCTAAGTCCGCTCTGCCGTTTATTAAAATATAAAGTGAACTAAAGGACTATAGCAAAAAAAAAAGAAAGGAAATTTCTTCTCTTGCATCAATCCGGTCTGTGCGCCAAGCTGCGTTCCTCTCTGTCCAACCAGTTCATTGCTGCAGTAGGATTTTCAAAGAAGGGTGATGTTCCATTAGATATTACTTTCAATTTTGCAGGGTACAGCATGAAATACTTCACATCAAGTGCACGTAGCCTCTTTTTGATATCCATAAATTTTGCTCTCTGCCTCTGTATCTCAGCCGAGAAATCAGGGAACAATGAAAGTTTAGCGTTGTCCACTTTGAGCGACTCAGCTTTCCTGGCCTTTCCTAGACTGGCGTCTCTATCTCTGTAATTAAGAACCCGGAATAGGAAGGGTCTAGGTGGGGCAAATTGAGGTGGAGGCCTCACTTGGACCCTGTGCGCCTTTTCCACAGCAAACATATTGGAGAAAGCATCCCTTCCAAATGTGTCTGTCAGCCATGCCTCTTTAAACGCAACAGGGTTTTTACCCTCCGCTCTCTCTGGGATGCCTACCGTGTGCACACTGTTGCGACGGAGGCAGTTCTCCATATCCTCCAGGCGCGCAGCGGAGGCAGATGCAATAGAGTGAACATATTTCACATCTCTTTGTAAAGGCTGCCATTCATCTTCCAGTGTGCTCACTCTGCCCTCCACTGCAGCCGTGCGCTCCCTCAGCTTCTGCATGTCCTGTCTCACCAGGGCTATCTCCATCTTCATACCCTTCACCTCCCCAGCAAGGTCAGCTATTGAGGTACTATATGTTATTACTGCAGTTAGGATATCTCTAAGCGTAGGCTCAGTATCAGTGTCAGCATGAATCCCAGCCACCGCCATGTTGGAAGCCTGAGAACATGTGGTGTGGGTACTCAGTTGTGGAGGCCGCAGTTGCTGCAAAGGCACGTAGAGTATCATCCAGGTCTCCTCAGTCCTTAGCTGAGTCAGGCTCCTCCATGTGTTCCTAAAGCTCTTGGAGAACAGCCTTTGTGCAGCCTCTTTAGCAGAGCGGGGTGGAAGGCCGACATCGTGGCCCGGTGTGTCCGGCTGGAAGTGTAGGCCCTGCAACCGTTTAGCCATGTCGGATTGTGGCGATGCTGGCAGCAAACTGTAGCAGGGATGGAGGGTAGATGATCTATGGTGTTTTCAAGGCGATGCAGAGTAGGATGGCAAAGATATCAGCAGGATTCTGCAGGATGGACGGTAGAGCTCACTCAGAAATTTCCTGCTACATCAGGCTCTCAGCCATGCCCCATGTACAGTATATTGTCTTGGCAGTAAACTGATTTCTTTCCACCTTTAACCACTTAAAGTGTTACTAAACCCACTACAGTAAAATCGGTCTGTATATACATGCTTGTTATACTCACTGTGTAATTTAAGGGGTTAATCTTCTGTATTGTGTAAAAAGGCTGTTTGATCTTGTGTGGCCACATACTTCCTTCTTGCACTGTCTCCTATATTAGACTATACTATACTACATGCAGGCATTGTGGAAAGGTTGCACATGCTCTGTTCGATCTTCCTGTTTCACATGGACACAGACTGCAATGCATTATTTGTGAACTGATCATGTCATTGGCAAGGCACCATTCAGCTCTGGCCGGATTGTGGATGAAGGGTCACTGATGCAAAAAAAGTTGCATCATCAGAGCGTGAAATCTCCTCCTATATGAACACTGTGGGAGTCCTGGCTCCTTGCAGTTTATCACCTGACTGCAATATACAGATGAAAAAAAGGTATATAGCAGCAGTATTTTGATATAAAAAGAAGATTTAGAAGCTGTGTGCACTGGGGGGGCAGATTAATTGTTTTTATATTGCTGGGTTTAGTAACACTTTAAGGACCGGAAGGATTTCCCTCTTAATGACCACGCCATTTTTTGCGATAGGGCACTGCATCGCTGACAATTGCACGGTCATGCGACTCTGTACCCAAACAAAATTGACAACCTTTTTTTCCCACAAATAGAGCTTTCTTTTGGGGGTATTTGAACACCTCTGCAGGTTTTATTTTTTGCGCTATAAATAAAAAAATAGCGACAATTTTGAAAAAAAGCACAATTTTTTTTACTTTCTGCTATAAAATATTTCCAAAAAAACAAATTTATTCATCATTTTAGGCCGATATGTATTCTGCTAATATTTTTAGTCAAAAAATCGCAAAAAGCGTATATTGATTGGTTTACGCAAAAGTTATTGCATCTACAAAATAGGGAATAGATTTATGGCATTTTTTTTTTTTTTACTAGTAATGGCGGCGATCAGTGATTTTTTAGCGGGATTGCGGCGGGCAGATCAGACACCTAACTGACATGTTTGACACTTTTTTTGGGAACCAGTGACATTATTACAGTAATCGGTGCTAAAAATATGCACTATTAATGCCACTGGCAGGGAAGGGGTTGACAAAGGGGATCAAGGGGTTAAATTTGTTCCCTGGGAGTTGTTTCTAACTGTATGGGTAACTGTGTGAGTGTGGAAACACACAGATCCATCTTCCTGCATAGCAGGAACTCCCCTGTCCGGGGACCTACGTTGTTTACACAGGCAGATCCCCATTCTGTCACTGCGGGGCACGATCGCGGGTGGCCGGTGGACATCGAGTCCGCCCCACCTGCTGATTGGTTCCCCCTCTGGCACCGTCGTACAGCTACAGCGATTTGCGGGAAGCAGCCACACTGCCTCAGTATGACGGCGGCTGGGGCTGAAGTGGTTAAAGCAGATCTAAACCTTAGCTGGATGCCACAAAATTTGCTAGAGCAGCCTTTGCAACCAGGGTGCCTTCTGGGTTATTCAGGGGTGCCTTGGCAAAATGCCTAAAAATTGCCCAAAATTGTCCCCAAATTGTGTACAAGCCAGCAGGTGAATCAAGCCTGCATTTTTGTTACAGATAACCACGGGTTTATTGCGCAGCATTACAACCTTGGACACTGTGTGGGCCAGCCTCCAGCAGCCTAGCAACCAATGAAATCCTAAGTTGATAAGGAGGATGTTGGGTGCTTGCACAACATCTTTCTTTGCCCTTTCCCTGGACCTCTGCCAGGACTGGGGTCACATTAGCTGAGTTAGGGAGAGAAATCACCTCTAATGTTGGGTGTCCTGTGTGTGTGGATGTTGCTGAGATATGTAATAGACATGTGCAGTTTGTTCCGAATTAATATTCGGATTAATTTTTTGTTATTCGGAGATTCGGATATATCCGATGTAGATTTTGTAGAAGTAATGATGAGTAGTCAGATGGTTCTGCTGAGGAGCTTGTTTATTCCAGTATGGGAGAGGCACATGAAAGAAAGTTTCTCCTAGTTTGACTTCATAACTTCCTACTTCCTGTTCCCACCCCCAGTCCTAACACAGCTATGCAAATACAACCATAACATATTCTACATCTTTTCCCTTTTAAAGAAGAGATATGCACATATAAATTAAGTGTTATATAGAACCAACAAGGAGTGAAGCATAGCAAGGAAAAATAACAAACTACACTGTAAAACACAAAATGCTGAATAAGAGTCAGTGTGTGATAAAATCTTGGAACTTTAGATTGGGTTTACACACTCTTTCAGATCGAGTAACAACTTGTGGGGCTTGCGAGGCTGAAATCTCTTGCCTGTTGCCATCATAATTTTGTTCTGGTTGTGTATTACATCCGTTGTTGGAAGTGTCAATTGGTACAGCAGCAGATGGCTTTGCTTGGGGTCCTGAAGTGATCATAGGCACATGGGCAGCGGCAGTACAGTATGATTCAGGTACCTGTTGGAGGTGATGGCGATTCCTCACATAGGTCCTACCATCAGAATGGACAACATAGCTGTTTGGTTGGTAGGCCTTTCCGTGAACCATGGCCAGTTTGTCAAATCCACGGGTTATGTCCATCCTTACCACCTGCCCAGGCTCCAGAAGAGAAAGACATCTGGTCGATTTGTCATGGCTTATCTTTCCTTTTTGCCTAAGTGTGAATGAAGCAGCCTGAACATCAGTCTCAACTGTTGGCAGGAGCTGGGATGGGACCATGGGAATCAGAGTCCTGGTTCATCGTGATAGTAAACTTTGTGCCGGAGAAGGCTTGCCATCCCTAGGTGTGTTGCGGAGGTTGAGCAGGGCAACATTAACGTCAGAACCATCACATGCACATTTTTCCAGGAGATGCTTGGTCAATCTTACACTGCATTCCGCAAGACCAATGGATCTAGGGTAATTAGGACTGCTAGTGACTGAAAATCCCATTGGTGAGCAAAGTTCTTGAATTCTCTACTTGAAAATGATGTTGCATTGTCAGTCATCAATTGATAGGGAATTCCATCTGTGGAGAATATCCGCTTCAATTTCCTGATCACTGTGTTACTGGAACAGTTTGGGAGGACATCAAATTCCTACCAGCCAGAGTACGAATCTACCAAGACCAGGTAATCCTTGTTTGACCACTCGAATATGTCAGCTGCTGTGATAGACCATGGTCTGTCGGGTATTTGATGAAGAGTTAAAGGTTCTCTCATCTGGTGCTGTCATAGAGCATTGCATGGGGCACATCTGGAAACTTCTCTTTCAATGTCAGTGTATATAGTGAGCCAAAACATGGTTTCACATGCCCTTCGCTTAGTGGGATGAAAGCCGGGGTGACCTTGATGGAGCTGTGTCAAGTAGTATTTCTGAAGAGAGTGAGGGATTACATATCTCTGACCACGCAGGATTATTCCATCATCCACTGTTAATTCATCCCTCATAGAGTAGAATGGTCGAATATCATGTGGGATTTCCTTAAAAGAGCCAGGCCACCCATTGAGAATGATGTCCATGAGGCGCTGACAGGTGGCATCTGCCTGTGTTAATTTCTTTAGTTCCTGAATCCTTCTGGATGACAAAACCCCATCCAGAGTCAACACATAATCCTCAATAGCTTCAGAGTTATCAGAAGTGGGGAGGTGTGCACGTGAAAGAGCATCCGCAACAAACAGTTCATGGTCTCGTTTATAGATTACATTCAGGTGGTAACGTTGAAGCTTTAGTATCATTAGCTGGATGCGTGCAGATGCTGTGTGCAGGGGTTTTCTCAGTATAGTTATAAGTGGTTGGTGATCCGTCTCCGCAGTCACAGGGCGGCCATAGATATCATGGAATTTTACACAGTCAAATACGAGTCCCAATAAATCCTTCTCAATTTGTGCATAACGTGCTTCAGTCTCAGTGAGGGCTCTTGATGCAAAAGCCACAGGCCCCGCATCTTGAAGACAGACTGTGCTGGGAAGCATCAGCAGACAATACCACCGGCTTATGCACATCATAATACTGTAGGGCAGGTGGACTAGTCAATTGTGCTTTTAATGTATCCACAGCAACAGCATGTTGCTCAGTCCAACACTAGTCGGCATCTTGACGCAGAAGCTGACGGAATGGAGATGTTCTCTCACTGTAGTGATGACTGAACCTCGAGAGATAATTAGTCATGCCAAGAAACCTTTGCAATCCAGGTTTGTCCTCTGGAGCAGGCATTTGATGGATGGCTTTGTTTTTTTCTGGATCAGGGTTGACACCTTTATCCGTGAGAAGGTGTCCAACATATGGTACCTCTGAGACCCTGAAGCGACATTTGGTAGGGTTGAGCTCAATATTGGTGGCTCTGACGCGGTCTAGTACGCATTTGAGTCATTTGTCATGTTCCTCAACGGAGGATCCCCAAATCAAGAAATCATTCCCAACTATTTCACATGGTTGTCCAGCAAAGAGCTGTTCCATACATCTCTGAAAGACTTTGCTTCCAGTAGAAATTCCATATGGCATCCATAAGCATTTGTATCTCCCATATGGGATCATGAATGTTGTCAGTAATGAGCATTCTTAATCCAGAGGGATTTGCCAGAATCCACATTTTACATCTGGAATGCTGAAGACCATTGCCTGTGGCATGTCAGCGATCACTTGCTCTACAGTTTTTAATGGGTGATAAGGCCTCAGGAGAGCCTTATTGAGGTGCACAGGATCAATGCATATGCAGACAGTGCCATTTTTCTTGGCTACTGCTGCCATGGCAGACACCCAGCAGGCACCCAGGGGGTAGCCTCCTGCACTGGTGCAATGATACCCAGGCTAGTCATCCTTTCCAACACTTGCAAGACTTTGACTTTTAAAGCCAGTGGGATCTTTCGAGGGGCACACACGTAGGCTGTACCGTTTCATTCAAGTGCATGTGATACATGACTGGAAGCTTACCAACAGTCAGGGGCGTAACTAGAACCTTCAGGGCCCCGGTGCAAGAAATTATGAAGGGCCCGTCTGACCCTTGGCCAGGGCCCCTCCCTCTTCTCGCTGATCCTGGGGCCCTTTACTCCCATCATGGGTCCCTTTATTACAGTTCCGCAGCAGCACCCTTTCACAAGTTCTGCAGTGGGCCCCCTTACTGCCATCTTCGGGCCTCCCCATGGTGGTGAAATGCCAGGGCCCGGTCACAATTGCAACCTTTGCAATCCTGATAGTTCCCTAACGGGTGTCAGTAGTTTTTATTTTCTATTTTAATTTTATTATTTTTTTTACCATTTCATTTTATTTCTTTTACAATTTTATTTTTATTATTTTTTACAATTTTTTTTAGGAGCTCTGTTGGGGGACTTTGATGAGATATCAGGGCTCTAAACAAAACCCAGCCCTCAATCACCATCTGTGTAGCTGCACAGAATGAATGGGCAGGTATAGTTGAGTACCGAGCCTCCCATTCATTCAGAAATGGAAGTGTAGTAAAAACAGTTTATTATGCTTCAGTTATGAATGATCCCATTGGTACCAATCACTGACTCTGTCCATTCAGAAAAGGAAGGAGCTGGTAAATGACAAATTTACTGACCTCCATCATGACACATCTTCTACAGCAGCTGGCAGGAGAGAGGAGGGGGGGAAGAGAGCAGGTCTCTGGGGGGACCAGGGAAGCACACAGGAACCCTGGGAACAGCAAAAGACAAGTAAACTGGATAGGAGGAGCGGTGGGGGCAGCATATAGAGGAACCAATCTCCTCCATTAGGAGGAAAATGCAGGAGATTGGTTCCTCAAAATGCTGCCTCGGCCATCCCTCCTATCCAGGTGTACAAGGGAGGCCCTGGAGCACGGGGCCCGGTTGCAATCGCAACCCCTATCGTTACGCCCCTGCCAACAGTGTCAGTTCGAAATAAATCCTCATAAGCGGTCATCTCAGGAGCCTGTTGTTGTACTGCATGTACTTCTGGACTGAGTTGGATTAGATTTAAGTGCATGCTGTCTGGTAAGCCTAGCAGGCTCTTACCATTTCTATCCACAATGTGGAATAGCAGCTTGTCCCCTGATAGATCCAAGGTAGAAGTGCCCAGTGTCTGAATTGTTTGACCGCTGTAAGCTATCAGGTTTACTTTATTTAATTGATCAATTTCAGCTTTGGGGTCAATGCTGTACAATGTGGATAAGGACATGACATTGTATTTGGCACCAGTGACAATTTTCAACATGACATGTTTGTTGCATGCTGTTGAGAGGGCGGTGAATATTTCTCCCTTATTTCAATTAGGTCCACACTTTCACTATGAAAACATTTTTGTTGCTCATCACTTTCCACTTCATTAATTCTGTGCACTTTTTGTTGTTTGTCACTTAATAGCGTCATCCACACACCTCTATTTTGAGGCTTGGACCTACAACATTTTGCAAAATGATTACATTTGTTGCATGAGTCACACAGTTTGTTAAAGGCCGGGCATTTGTTGCGGTCAGTAGCATGTTCAATACCGCAGTTGCTGCATTGCATTTCATTCTGTTGCACCACAAACACTTCTGCTTCTCTTTATAGTTCCTTAGTGGCCCTTTCAGAATGTTCAAACAGCATACATATTCTGATGGCTGATTCCAGTGTCAAATCTTTCTCCCTTAACAATTGAACACAAACTGCATCATTGTATATTCCACATACAATCCTGTCACGTATGAGTTCATCTGTTAGCACACCAAAATCACATTTTTTTAGCCAGCAGTCTGTGTGGCTGCATAGGATTGTATTCCTTCACCAGGTTTCTGAGCCATCATGTTAAGTGCATGTCTGTCTATTATCACATTTTGTTGGGGTAAGCAAATTTCTTGATAAAGATATCAGGGTCCTCTCTATCCTCTGTAGCTTGAAAAGTAAATTATTCATATTTATCTAATCCAACAAAATTGAGGAGAGTGTATGCTTGTACCTTTTTTGATTTGTCTGAGAGTCCTGCTTTGCTGTACACGTCCCATTCTCATTTGAATTTCAGCCAGTTGTTAGCAATGTCATTATCAAAGATTAGAGGTTTAATGCCACGTAAATTCTGAGCCATGATGTTTCAGAGGGTCCACTTCTGCCACCATGTAGATTTTGTAGAAGTAATGACTAGTCAGATGGTTCTTCTGATGAGCTTGTTTATTCCAGTATGGGAGAGGCACACGAGAGACAGTTTCTTCTAGTTTCACTTCATAACTTCCTACTTCCTGTTCCCACCGCCAGTCCTAACACAGCTATGCAAATACAACAATAACATATTCTACATCCGAATACCTGAATTACAGTATAAGCAAAGTTTACCGAATGCTCCAAATAATGAAATTAAATTCACTCGAATTTACGACATTCAAATCAAATCATACATTGAATTCCATTCGAATTCGAACTGTAAACATATTTCTGAAATCAAAAACTGTGTGTTATTAGAGTACCATTTCTAAATGCTGTTTTTGTTAAGCCAAAGGTGATTTAAAGAGTCAAAATCATTTGGCAAAGATTTTTATTCTGTTTGTTCACTTTCAAATCGAAAAAAAATATAACATTTTCGTCTGGACCGATTTGAAATGTATCGATTTGAACATTTTGAATCGTAAAAATTGGTAAATTCGAAAAAAAGACACAGCAAATTCCCAATATGAATTCTGAATACGAATCCTGAATATGAATTAAATGAATCAACCGAATTTAATGACACTAAATAACTAGATTAACAAATCTGAACAAAATGAAGCAAATTTTTTGGTCATGCACATGTATAATATGTAAAGCGATGCCTTTAGTTTTTTACATTTTACAATAGGTTGCCTTGGGATTGTACAGAATTTTAAAGGGTGCCTGAGCTGATAAAAAGTTGAGAAACAGTGCTCTGAAACAGCTTCCTGATGGTGACAAAGGTGGGCCGTGCCTGGGCAATGCGTCAGGCTTGTAATTCCCACTATGGACACATGTGACAAAGCAGGAGCTATAGCAGCTGGCAGTAATCGCATGTAGAAAATCCAACAGGCTGGTTGCACCCAAGTCATTTGATTGACTTTTGTACAATTAGCTTGCCCATACATGGATTGAAATCCGACCGATCCCTGCTGAATTGGCCAAATTTCGATCCATGTATGGCAGGCTTATGCCTCCCCTTGGTACTTATTATGCAACCTCCAGGTCTCAGCAGCCAGAAGTCCTTACGTTCCCTGCCAGGAGGATTACTCAGACCTGATAAGCAAGTGACCTGGAACAGTATGAGGAGATGTTTTCCTGCAGTGACGCCTCCCCTCACTCTGTGTCCAGCCCCGTACAATTGAGGAGGTCCGAGAAATCACTCTCAGTAGCATCACACTAAAACTAGGAAACTGCCACTTAGGGCTCGTTTACGCCATATGCAGTTGAATGCATTTTTAAATGCAGTACGAACACATATACAAGAAAAATTAATGCATTTCAAGGACCCTAGCTTACATCATTGCCATGCTTCACTTGTGTGTAACAAAAAAAAAAAAAGTACAGCATGCTGCATATTTTACACCAGAATGCACCACAAAAGCATATAAACGCAACTCTTAAAAAAAAAAAAAAAAAAGCCAAAAAATGAACTGCAAATGTGCCACAAATGCATATAAACATGCATGCAGAACCGCACATTGAAAGCAGAGATTTCGGTGTAGATAGGCCTTTAGTACTATGATACACATACTGCCATGACTACTGCACTATACCACGGTACCCGCATAGCCAGAACTCCGGGGGACTGAAAAATACAGTATCTTCACATAAGTAAGTACACCCCTCACATTTTTGCAAATATTTTATTATATCTTTTCATGTAACTACACAGAAGAAATTACACTTTGCTACAATGTAAAGTAGTGAGTCTATAGCAGTGTAAATTTGCTATCCCTTAGTTATTTTCCCTCCCCGGTGTCATGTGACTCATTAGTGTTACAAGGTCTCAGGTATGAATGGGGAGCAGGTGTGTTAAATTTGGTGTGATCGCTCTCACTCATACTGTTCACTGGAATTTCAACATGGCACCTCATGGCAAAGAAATCTGAGGATCTGAAAAAAATAATTGTTACTCTAACCTAGCCTAGGCTATAAGGAGATTGCCAAGACCCTGAAACTGAGCTGCAGCACGGTGGCCAAGACCATACAGCAGTTTACCAGGACAGGTTCCACTCAGAACAGGCCTCGCCATGGTCGACCAAAGAAGTTGAGTGCATGTGCTCAGCATCATATCCAGAGGTTGTCTTTGGGAAATAGACGTATGAGTGCTGCCAGCATTGCTGCAGAGGTAGAAGGGGTGGGGGTGCTGAGCACTGTTAGTGCTCAGACCATATGCCACACACTGCATCAAATTGGTCTGCATGGCTGTCGTCCCAGAAGGAAGCCTCTTCTAAAGATGATGCACAAGAAAGGTCGCAAACAGTTTGTTGAAGATAAGCAGACTAAGGACATGGATTACTGGAACCATGTCCTGTGGTTTGATGAGACCAAGATAAACTTATTTGGTTCAAATGGTGTCAAGTGTGTGTGGCTGCAACCAGGTGAGGAGTACAAAGACAAGTGTGTCTTGTCTATAGTCTTGAGTGCTGCTGGCATTGGGGAGCTACAGTTTATTGAGGGAACCATTAATGATAACATGTACTGTGACATACTGAAGCAGACCATGATCTCCTCCCTTCAGAGACTGGGCTGAAGGGCAGTATTCCAACATAACGACCCCAAACACACCTCCAAAACGACCACTGCCTTGCTAAAGAAGCTGAGGGTAAAGGTGATGGACTGGCCAAGCATGTCTCCAGACCTAAACCCTATTGAGCATCTGTGGAGCATCCTCATACGGAAGGTGGAGGAGCGCAAGGTCTCTTACATCCACCAGCTCCGTGATGTTGTCATGGAGGAGTGGAAGAGGACTCCAGTAGCAACCTGTGAAGCTCTGGTGAACTCCATGCCCAAGAGTATTAAGGCAGTGCTGGAAAATAATGGTGGCCACACAAAATATTGACACTTTGTGCCCGATTTGGACATTTTCACATAGGGGTGTACTCACTTTTGTTGCCAGCTGTTTAGACATTAATGTCTGTGTGTTGTTATTTGAGGGGCCAGCAAATTCACACTGTTATACAAGCTGTACACTCACTACTTTACATTGTAGCAAAGTGTAATTTCTTCAGTGTTGTCATATGAAAAGATATAATAAAATATTTTAAAAAAATGTGAGGGGTGTACTCACTTTTGTAAGACACTGTATTTCAGTCTAAATGGCAATAACAGTAGTGCCGCGCTAGCCCAGATTATATAAAGTGCTATATGCGAGCAATAATAATAATAAAGTGCTATATACAAACAATAATTATATAAAGCACTTGAATGCAAACAATTGCATAAATGAAAAACACACAATTTTCCTTCAATGTGCATCCATTGGTGAACTATTAATATGCATCAGTGCATAGTGAAAATAAACACATGCAGCAATGAATGTCCTCTTTTACACTTAAAATAATAATAATAATAAAAAAAAAAAAAAAAAACAGTGTTCAATATTCGTCCAGTGCTTTGGTATTCCAAAAAGTGATCCGTGCTTCAGTGTTAGCACATTAACACTGAAGCACGGATCACTTTTATTTTATTTTTTTTACACTATTTTAAGTGTAAAAGAGGACATTCATTGCTGCATGTGTTTATTTCACTATGCACTGATGCATATTAATAGTTGCACATATGGATGCACATTGAAGGAAAATTTGTGTTTTTTCATTTATGCAATTTTTTGCATTCAAGCACTTTATTTAATTATCGTTTGCATATAGTACATTATTGTTATTATTGTTTGCATATAGCACGTTATATAATCAGGGCTAGTGTGGCACTTCTGTTATTGCCATTTCATTTTTGCACATGTATATGAGATTGTGAACAGTGCCAGCAGCTGGCTTTTATTTTAAATGATTTTTTGTATTAGCACAATTGTAGTGAACACACACAGTAGCTCGCAGGCTTCTCACAATTATACTGTATTTCAGACTAACCAGGACAGTCTGAAACTAGAAAAGGTACATACTCTTTATCCAATACATCACAGAAAATTAAAGTACAATTCCAGCTTACATCGAACTAATCTTAAAATGTCCCCTCCGCCCTTCCAACCTCTATGCTGACTAACCTTTGTAAAAAACAGATGTATATACTTGCCTATCTTCAGTCCACACCGGTCCGGTCACGTGATCCGGCTCCACTGTGTCAGCCAGCAGCGGCTACAGGGGAGAGGAGGTGGTGCTGACAATGGAGGCGCATAGGAACCTATGTGTGACATCACTGCTCCAGGCTTTGACAGCCATTGTCGAATGTTCTCTCCTCTCCCCTGGAGCAGCCGCTGACTAATATGGAGGAATCACGTGCCCAGACCAGAATGGGCTGAAAATAGGGAAGTATATACACCTTTTTTCATACAGGTTAGTCAGCATAGGTGTTAGGAGGGGGAGGGGACAGTTGTAAGAATATGTTGGGGTACCAGTGAGGCCTGCTGTTCTGACTGGCTTGCAGCGACCCTGTGTCTTTTAAGGATCCAGTTTGAGAATAATCTTAGCGTTATGAGAAACACACACAGACAGACAGTTTGGATGCCAAGATTATTCTGACTTGTATTGTTTGGGTCAAACATTTTATAGTCATTATGAAGGGCGTTACAAAGTTAATGATATTCTGCAACACATCACCTTATAGGTTAACAATTACATATTAACAATTGGATATTCCACTACACAACGTCTTATAGTAATTGAAACATTGCGGGAAGTATTACTGATA
>BLSH010506431.1:405548-417525 GCA_018402905.1 Glandirana rugosa | reverse complement strand
TTCGTCCAACGTTTTGCTTCATTCAAACGGCTTAGGTCAAGGTCACGCTTGTTTTTTTTCGACGGAAGTACGTCTACGCCACGCTAAACTCGGTAGGTTTTACTTAACCGAGTTTAACGTGGTGTGTCTTAGCGTACACTAAACGTGTCCTTTCGCCACGTTAAGGACGCGTCTAATGTACGCCACACGTCACACTTGGTCACCTTTCATCTTAAGGTCTAATGTGGATTGATAAGACAACCTTCTTACCCAATTCAGTCCTCAGAAAATAATTTTACATCGATCTCATTTTACATCGATCTCATTTTACATCGATCTCATTACGAAATACACTTGGATATTTTACAACTAAACATTTTATAGGTTCACATAAAGCATTACTCTAGCTACATTTTACTCTAGCTACATTTTACTCTAGCTACATTTTAATAAAAGACTCCTGACTTAACCCATTCTTCCAACAGAATAGTTAGGTGTAATCTGGAATTCTACTTTCCACTGGTTCACACTGCACACCGCATGTAATCTGCGCAGGAATTGCACCGCTTTCCTGTGCAAATCACATGCGATTCTGTGTGGTGCAATTTGAGCCAATTCATTTTGGATGGCTCAAATCGCACCGCATCTGCATGAAGGCAGCTTTTTTTTGTTCGCACTGGAACTGGATTCGGCAAACTTACTTCGTTTTGCAACCTGCTTTTTGGGGTGCCATTAACTTTTTATTGACACCTGCAGTAGATCACATGAACACAGTGCAATTTCTATGCAGTTCAGGAAATGCACAAGGATCGCATTTCCCAAACCTTTCTCCCTCGGGAGAAAACAATGGCTCAGGGGGAGGGATTTCCCACATCAACACTGACTGTTGATGGGGGAATCGAGCGATCTTCTTTCCTGCAACCTGTGGTTGTGTCTATGGACAGCCTTAGTATGGGCAATGGTCAATGGAGAATACAAATAGTTAAAGGAGGGTCAGGCACGCTGGAAGTTTCCTTCAGATGGAACAAAGTGTCTCAAACAGTGTAAAGTCTAAAATACTAAAGTGCTCAAAAAGCTTTCTATTATTGGGTACGACTTTTTGCAGATTGCGTAGTTGTTCTGCACCATGAAATGTAGCAATCATTTAAAAAACAAAACAAAAAAACTTTGTGCTAATGGGGTCTCTTGTGACCAAACCAATTTGTAGTAGTATAGTATTCAGTATGGTGCAATGACCTGCAGATTCTCATTGAAGTCAGCTGGATGGAGAACATCTCGCCTATGCTGAAGACCACCTGAAAAACGGTAAGGCCTCATGCACACAGGACGTTTTTGGACATTTTTACAGCAGCTGCTTTTGGCTGCAGATGTTTTTTCCTACAGTCGATAAACTCCCCATCATGTTATCCTATATATCCATGCACACATAGACTGTTATCAGCTGTTTTTAGCTTGAGCTTTTTTGAGCTGTAAAAAAAACCCCTCAAGACTAGTGGGTTCTGAGAGACGTTTTTCAGCTGTACAAATACTCAAAAAAGCGCAAAAACACCACTCCGTTTTTGGATGTTTTAGATCCATTGAGCGGGGGTGGAGCGCTCAAAAACACGGCTCGCCAACGTTTTTGGACGTTTTTGATCCATTGAAAAAAAAAAAACTACTGCTCAAAAACGCTCGTGCAAGACGCTGAAGAAAAAAAAAAAAGCTGAAAAACTCACTACCAAGCTACTGATGTTTTTAGAACTTTTTTAAACGTCCTGTGTGCATGAGGGCTAACACTGTATATTGCAGCTGACCGGTCTTTAGGTGTGGGAACATGTGCGATTTCTGCATTTACAAGTGTGAACCTAGCCTTACTTAATATCACTGAGGACTGGGTCACGCCAAGAATCGCACAGGAACGTGCTTGCGTTCCTGTAAGATTAAGGTATAGTGCGTTTTCAGCCCATTCATTTGAGTAGACTGAAATCGCACCAAAAGAAGTGCATGCACTACTTTAACAACAAAGCACAGATTTTTGCCCTCTCCTTGTCAAAACACCTCCCCCACAGTGAGTAAGCACATCCTAGGCACACAGTTAACCCTTTGATCTCCCCTGATGTTAACCCCTTCCCAGCCAGTGTCAGTACAGTGACCATGCATATTTTCTATTATTTATTTATTTTTAGCACTGATCACTGTGCTGTATTAGTGTCACTGGTCCCCAAAATGTGTCAGGTGTCTGATTTGTCAGCCGCAATATTGCAGCCCCACTAGAAGTCACTGATCGTCAACATTACTAGTAAAAAAAGAAAGAAATAAAAATATCCCGTAGTTTGTACACGCTATAACTTTTGCGCAAACCAATCAATATACGCTTATTGAGATTTGTTAAATAAAAAGATGTAGCAGAATACATATTGGCCTAAATTGATGAATAAATTTGATTTTTTTTTTTTACATCATTACATTTTGATCAAATACCACCAAAAGAAAGCTTTATTTGTGGGGGGAAAAAAAGGACAAAACCTTTATTTGGGTACAGTGTTGCACGGCCGAGCACTTGTCAGTTAAAGTAATGCAGTGCTGTATCACCAAAAAATAGCCCGATCAGGAAGTGGGGTAAACCTTCCGGAGGTGAAGAGGTTAAAAAAAAACACTGCAAACTAAATCGCACTTCTGTACAATGCGATCTGGTGCAATCAAGAGCAGTTTGCAATCTATGTTTGGCGTGTTGTTAGTATTGTATTGACACCGCTACAGATCGCAAGATTTTTTTTTAAACATGTTGCAGGAAACGCACACGGAATGACGGTTTTCTGCACCGTTTTTTGTGTGAACGGGTTCCGAATCCTGATTATTACCTCAGGTATCAGGGAGTAAAAGTGAATTCTGACCTAATGTCACCTCAGGTATCAGTGAGTATAAGTGAATTCTGACCTAATGTCACCTCAGGTGTCAGTGAGTATAAGTGAATTCTGACCTAATGTTATCTCAGGTATCAGTGAGTATAAGTGAATTCTGACCTAATGTTACCTCAGGAAGCAGTGAGTATAAGTGAATTCTGACCTAATGTCTCCTCAGGTAGCAGTGAGTATAAGTGAATTCTGACCTGTCACCTCAGGTATCAGTGAGTATAAGTGAATTCTGACCTAATGTTACCTCAGGAAGCAGTGAGTATAAGTGAATTCTGACCTAATGTTACCTCAGGTATCAGTGAGTATAAGTGAATTCTGACCTAATGTCACCTCAGGTTTCAGTGAGTATAAGTGAATTCTGACCTAATGTTACCTCAGGTATCAGTGAGTATAAGTGAATTCTGACCTAATGTTACCCCAGGTATCAGTGAGTATAAATTAATTCTGCCCTAATGTCACCTCAGGTATCAGTGAATTCTGCCCTAATGTCACCTCTGGTATCAGTGAGTATAAGTGAATTCTGACCTAATGTCACCTCAGGTATCAGTGAGTATAAGTGAATTCTGACCTAATATCACCTCAGGTATCAGTGAATTCTGACCTAATGTCACCTCAGGTATCACTGAGTATAAGTGAATTCTGACCTAATGTCACCTCAGGTATCAGTGAGTATAAGTGGATTCTGACCTGTTACCTCAGGTATCAGTGAATTCTGACCTAATGTTACCTCAGGTATCAGTGAGTATAAATGAATATGGACCTAATATTACCTCAGGTATCATAAGTGAATTCTGACCGAATATTACCTCAGGTATCAGTGAGTATAAGTGAATTCTGACCTAATGTCACCTGAGGTATAAGTGAATTCTGACCTAATGTCACCTCAGGTGTCAGTGAGTATAAGTGAATTCTGACCTAATGTTATCTCAGGTATCAGTGAGTATAAGTGAATTCTGACCTAATGTTACCTCAGGAAGCAGTGAGTATAAGTGAATTCTGACCTAATGTCTCCTCAGGAAGCAGTGAGTATAAGTGAATTCTGACCTAATGTTTCCTCAGGTAGCAGTGAGTATAAGTGAATTCTGACCTGTCACCTCAGGTATCAGTGAGTATAAGTGAATTCTGACCTAATGTCACCTCAGGTATCAGTGAATTCTGCCCTAATGTCACCTCTGGTATCAGTGAGTATAAGTGAATTCTGACCTAATGTCACCTCAGGTATCAGTGAGTATAAGTGAATTCTGACCTAATGTCACCTCAGGTATCACTGAGTATAAGTGAATTCTGACCTAATGTCACCTCGGGTATCAGTGAGTATAAGTGGATTCTGACCTGTTACCTCAGGTATCAGTGAATTCTGACCTAATGTTACCTCAGGTATCAGTGAGTATAAGTGAATTCTGACCTAATGTCACCTCAGGTATCACTGAGTATAAGTGAATTCTGACCTAATGTCACCTCAGGTATCAGTGAGTATAAGTGAATTCTGACCTAATGTCACCTCCGGTATCAATGAATTCTGACCTAATGTCACCTCAGGTATCAGTGAGTATAAGTGAATTCTGACCTAATGTCACCTCAGGTATCAGTGAGTATAAGTGAATTCTGACCTGTTATGTCAGGTATCGGTGAATTCTGACCTAATGTTACCACAGGTATCAGTGAGTATAAATGAATATGGACCTAATATTACCTCAGGTATCATAAGTGAATTCTGACCTAATATTACCTCAGGTATCAGTGAGTATAAGTGAATTCTGGCCTAATGTCACCTGAGGTATCAGTGAGTGTAAGTGAATTCTGACCTAATGTCACCTCAGGTATCAGTGAGTATAAGTGAATTCTGACCTAATGTCACCTCAGGTTTCAGTGAGTATAAGTGAATTCTGACCTAATGTTACCTCAGGTATCAGTGAGTATAAGTGAATTCTGACCTAATGTTACCTCAGGTATCAGTGAGTATAAATGAATTCTGCCCTAATGTCACCTCAGGTATCAGTGAATTCTGCCCTAATGTCACCTCTGGCATCAGTGAGTATAAGTGAATTCTGACCTAATGTCACCTCAGGTATCAGTGAGTATAAGTGAATTCTGACCTAATGTCCCCTCAGGTATCAGTGAGTATAAGTGAATTCTGACCTAATGTCACCTCAGGTATCACTGAGTATAAATGAATTCTGCCCTAATGTCACCTCAGGTATCAGTGAATTCTGCCCTAATGTCACCTCTGGTATCAGTGAGTATAAGTGAATTCTGACCTAATGTCACCTCAGGTATCACTGAGTATAAGTGAATTCTGACCTAATGTCACCTCAGGTATCAGTGAGTATAAGTGGATTCTGACCTGTTACCTCAGGTATCAGTGAATTCTGACCTAATGTTACCTCAGGTATCAGTGAGTATAAATGAATATGGACCTAATATTGCCTCAGGTATCATAAGTGAATTCTGACCGAATATTACCTCAGGTATCAGTGAGTATAAGTGAATTCTGACCTAATGTCACCTCGGGTATCAGTGAGTATAAGTGAATTCTGACCTAATGTCACCTCCGGTATTAATGAATTCTGACCTAATGTCACCTCAGGTATCAGTGAGTATAAGTGAATTCTGACCTAATGTCACCTGAGGTATCACTGAGTATAAGTGAATTCTGACCTGTTATGTCAGGTATCAGTGAATTCTGACCTAATGTTACCACAGGTATCAGTGAGTATAAATGAATATGGACCTAATATTACCTCAGGTATCATAAGTGAATTCTGACCTAATATTACCTCAGGTATCAGTGAGTATAAGTGAATTCTGACCTAATGTTACCTCAGGTATCAGTGAGTATAAATGAATTCTGCCCTAATGTCACCTCAGGTATCAGTGAATTCTGCCCTAATGTCACCTCTGGTATCAGTGCGTATAAGTGAATTCTGACCTAATGTCACCTCAGGTATCACTGAGTATAAGTGAATTCTGACCTAATGTCACCTCAGGTATCAGTGAGTATAAGTGAATTCTGACCTAAAGTCACCTGAGGTATCAGTGAGTATAAGTGAATTCTGACCTGTTATGTCAGGTATCAGTGAATTCTGACCTAATGTTACCACAGGTATCAGTGAGTATAAATGAATATGGACCTAATATTACCTCAGGTATCATAAGTGAATTCTGACCTAATATTACCTCAGGTATCAGTGAGTATAAGTGAATTCTGGCCTAATGTCACCTGAGGTATCAGTGAGTATAAATGAATTCGGACCAAATATTACCTCAGGTATCATAAGTGAATTCTGACCTAATATTACCTCAGGTATCAGTGATTCCTGTCAGCACAGGACTGAGAAGCAGAAACTTGTCACTGAACCCTGTCAGGATTAGTGAGAAGCACGGTCATGTTTTATTATCACCCAGCAATGTATAGAACATTCTAATATAAAAGTTCCCTCCTCCCACTTGTTCAACTTTTGTTTCTAGAATCCTCGGTTTCCATCCTCTTCTTACGTATTTATGTAAATGAGGCCGCCATGTTTCCCGCCTCTCAGAAAACAAACGGGGGAGGGGTAGACACCAAAATGGCGACATCCTTTACCTCGTGCCAGCAGCCTTAGCAACAGTTGCTGGGAACTGAATTATAAGATGGCGGCAGCTCCTGCCGAGGAGGCGCCATGACAGTTACTGGGAGAAAGGTGGCGCGGTGGCAAAATAAAGCCGAACCTTCTGTGTTATGGCCGTGTGGTGCTGAGAAATGCCATGAAAGTGTGAGCCGGTGGGTTTTTACAGCCCAAACATCAAAAATCCTATTAAGCTTTGGTCGCCTCTCCCTTTGTAGTCCAATCAACATCCGGGCACGCAGGAAGAAGCGGCCGCCATTACTGTGTCTTCCTCCAGCGAAGGGGAGGAGTGGTCGACAAGATGGCGGCGGGCGCCCGTTAACATGACATGGTGCCTGTTGTAAACAATAAAATAATAGAGCACTGTCTTTATTGCACTGTAAACTGGAGGCCACGGTACGCCGCACAGCTGACATAGCCGTATGAGGCGCCTGTACCAGTGGCTAGTCATGTTATTGGTTTATAAGCGGCAATGGAGTCGTCCTCCTTGTACTTCTTGTGTTTGTGTTCCAGACGTGGAGGGTGCGGCTACGTTCCAACATGGCGGCTCCCACACACACAGGCAGTAAAGCTTCTTCGGCGTCTCCCTGCCAACGTCCCGTCATGAAACAGCCAATGGGAGAACGCGAATAGCGGTTCAGTGCTGAGACCGCTGACTGTGCGGACTGAGGTGGAGGAGTACAATGCTCCACACGCCACAACGTGTACAATTTACCTCATAGTATAATATCACAGTGTGTACAAATCACCTCACAATTCCACATTATATGATAGACTGAGGTGGAGGAGTACAATGATCCATGCACCACAACGTGTACAATATTAGCAGTGTACAAATCACCTTAATTCTACATTATGACAGACTGAGGTGGAGGAGGACAATGCTCCACGCACCACACTCTGTCCAGATCACCTCACAATTCTATATTAGCAGACTGAGCTAGAGGAGTACAATGATTCACACATCCCAAGATGTGCAATTCACCTCAATTCTGTATCATCACAGTGTGTACAGCATGAGATGGAGATATACAATGCTCCATGCACCACACAGTACACAAATCACCTCACAATCATAGGAGTGCACAGGGGGTGTGCTAGGTGTACCTGGGCACACCTTAATCACTACGTGCGGTGCCGGTTCACCCTATTTCCAGGGCTTCTCCCCGTGTTGCCCCCCACCCCGCAGTGCTGCTGGCTTCCCTACTCCCCCCCAGCTGCTGCAGAGAATGTTTCAGGATAGAGAACGGGGAAGGGGCTAGTAAATATGTAATTTACCGACCCCTTCCTTTTCTAAATTAACACACTCTCTCACTGTGTCCATTAATAGCTGAAGAACAGTAAACTGTTTACTATGCTTCAGTTTGTGAATGAACAGGGTGCCACTCAGCACAGAACACTTCACATTCATTCACTGCTCTGTATAGGTGGGGCTACAGAGAAAGGCATGTTTTTTTCAAGCTTTGCTCACAATTCTATATTACCAGACCGAGGTGGAGGCATACAATGTCTCCAAATCACCTCAAAATTCCACACAGACTGAGGTGAAGGAGTGCAATGCTCCATACACCACAAGATTTACAATTCACCTCACGACTCTTTATTATCACAGTGTGTGCAGACTGAGGCGGAGGAGTACAATCCTCAATACACCACACCGTGTACAAATCACCTCACAATTCTCTATTATCAAAGAGCGAGGTGGAGGAGTACAATGTTCATCTATACACCATGTGCAATTCGCCTCACTTTTCTATACTATCACAGACTGAGGTGGAGGAGTACAATGCTCCATACATCACAACGTGTACAAATCACCTCACAATACTCCGTTATCACCTCACAATTCTCCATTATCAGACTGAGGTGGAGGAGTACAATGTTCGTCCATACACCACACCGTATGCAATTCGCCACACTATTCTATACTATCACAGACTGAGATGGAGGACTACACTGGTCCATACACCACAACGTGTACAAATCACCTCACAATACTCCATTATCACAGACGGGTGGAAGAGTACAATGCTCCATACAGCACAATGTGCACAAGTCACCTCACAATTCTACATTATTACTCGACTGAGATGGAGAAATACTATCCTCCATACACCATACAGTACACAAATCATCTCACAATTCTATATTACCAGACTGAGGTGGAGGTGTACAATGCTCCATACACCACACAGTACACAAACCACCTCACAATTCCACATTATCACAGTGAGGTGGAGGAGTACAATGCTCCATACACCACGCCGTGTACAATTCACTGCACACTTTTCTATACTATCAAAGACTGAGGCGGAGGAGTACAATGCTCCATACACCACGCCGTGTACAAATCGCTGCACTCTTTTCTATACTATCACAGACTGAGGCGGAGGAGTACAATGTTCATCCATACACCACACAGTGTATAAATTGCCACACACTTCTATACTATTACAGACTGAGGTGGAGTACAATGCTCCATACACCACACAGTGTACAAGTTCACCCCCGTAATCTTTTACATGAAAGTCACATATATTACAAAATACTGTAGATGCGCTGCAATCTGTGTCAACGTACAAAAAAAAAATGCATATAAACATGCACAATAGTATGAAGGGGCCCTAAAGAGACTTTGTCACTTCACCCATTCATGACAAAATGGAATAGTCTTTGTAAAGGCCTGTCCAGGCTGGGGAATGATCGCGACAATATGGTCGGGATCCCCCCACAACCCTGGACTGCCACCTGGCTCAGCCTCTCAGCAAGCCGCTTCCCACCCCCTCCACTCCTGTGAGCGCGGGGGAGGGGGCAGAGCACTGACAGTCACCAACTCTCTGCTCACGGATCTCTGAGCAATCAGCGGTGCTTTGATCACTCGGTTCTCAGTCTTATGCCTGGTAAACACAATGAGATTATCAGACGAATGATCGTCTGTTTTAATTATGTTAGTCTCCATATGGAAAATGAAGTTACGAAAATTTTTGTACAGCAAAATAAAAAATGCAAAAGATATGTAATGTGTTGTAGTGTATTTGTATTTTATTTTCGAATGACAACTGTACTGATTAAACGAAAATCAAGCGATCTGGTTATCATACGAGAAAAAATTTTGTGCTTGTACCATTGAATAATTTATTATAAATTGCCATGACTGGCTCTCGAAAAGCTGTGTACTTATGATCAGATTATAGTAGGAATGCTCCGAAGGTGGTATTTTTCGTTAGATTTTCTGATTATGTGTATGGGCCATTAGGGCCGGCGGGGGACAGGTAGGGAAGTATGATTCTTACAAAAAATGCTTACAAAAACTTCTATTTAACGACAATTCCCCCAGATAAGTTCTATCCAAGGTAATTTGCACAAGCTAATATATTTATTGTAGATATCATAAATGTGTCCTTTTTTTTACCAAAATTCCTCTCATAATTATATATACACTGCCTTGAAAAATTATTCATATAACTTGATATGTTCCACATTTTGTCATGTTACAACCGAAAACGTAAATGTATTTTATGTGATAGACCAACACAAAGTGACACGTATACAAATTAATATTTGAAAAGTGTGGTGTGCATTTGTATTCAGCCCCCTTTACTCTGATACCCCTAACTAAAATCTAATGAAACCAATTGCCTTCAAAAGTCAACTAATTAGTAAATACAGTTCACCTGTGTGTAATTTATTCTCAGTATAAATACAACTGTTCTGTGAAGCCCTCAGAGGTTTGTTAGGGAACCTTAGTCAACACACAGCATCATGAAGGCCAAGGAACACACCAGACAGGTCACGGATAAAGTTGTGGAGAAGTTTAAAGCAGGGTTAGGTTATATAAAAAATATCCCAAGCTTTGAACATCTAACGGAGCACTGTTCAATCCATCATCCGAAAATAGAAAGAGTATGGCACAACTGCAAACCTACCAAGACATGGCCGTCCACCTAAACTGACAGGCCAGGCAAGGAGAGCATTAATCAGAGAAGCAACCAAGAGGCCCATGGTAACTCTGGAGGAGCTGCAGATATCCACAGCTCAGGTAGGAGAATCAGTCCACAGGACAACTATTAGTCGTGCATTCCACAAGAAAAAGAATGTCAAGAAAAAAGCCATAGTTGAAAGCCATAAGAAGTCCCATTTGTGAGAAACCATGTGGGGACACAGCAAACACGTGGAAGAAGGTGCTCTGGTCACATGAGACCAAAATTGAACTTTTTGTCCTAAAAGGAAAAAACTATGTGCAGTGGAAAACTGACACTGCACATCACCCTGAACACACCATCCCCACCGTGAAACATGGTGGTGGCAGCATCATGTTGTCGGGATGCTTTTCTTCAGCAGAGACAGGGGAGCTGGTCAGAGTTGATGGGAAGATGGATGGAGCCAAATACAGGGCAATCTTAGAAGAAAATCTGAGTCTGCAAAAGACTTGAGACCAGGGCGGAGGTTCACCTTCCAGCAGGATAACGACCCTAAACATACAGCCAGAGCTACAATGGAATGGTTTGGATCAAAGCATATTCATGTATTAGAATGGCCCAGGCAAAGTCCAGACCTAAATCCAGATAATCTGTGACAAGACTTGAAAATTGCTCTTCACAGACGCTCTCCATCCAATCTGACAGAGCTTGAGTTATTTTGCAAAGAAGAATGGGCAAAAATGTCCTCTCTAGATGTGCAAAGCTGGTAGAGACTTCCCCAAAAAGACTTGCAGCTGTAATTGCAGTGAAAGGCGGTTCTACAAAGTATTGACTTGGGGGGTCTGAATACAAATGAACGCCACACTTTTCACATATTTATTTGTAAAAAAATGTGGAAAACCATTTATCATTTTCCTTCCACTTCACAATTATGTGTCACTTTGTGTTGGTCTATCACATAAAATACCCAATAAAATACATTTACATTTTTGGTTGTAACGTGACAAAATGTGGAAAATTTCAAGGGGTATGAATACTTTTTCAAGGCACTGTAAATATGAAATTATTTTCTTTTTCGTGTATGTCTTTTATTATTATATATTAATTTTTTATTCAATGCTATTTATTATTGGGGCAATTAGTCTTTTATTGAGAGAATGCCTCACATATATATTAAAGAAATCTTTTTTAGTATTTTATTTTTCGAACAATTTCGTTTTTTGGAGGAATATTTCTCGAGTTCTATCAAACTTGACTCTGCACAAGCTTACGTATGTATATAAATATATGTATATCCTCTTTTTATTATATTTAGTCTTGTGATATTGTATTGGGAGATTTTCTGTCAGCTCCGTTGTATAGAAGGTGATTTTTGCACACAGGCCGCAGCCCGTCTTTCCGCCCCGCCCCCTCTCTCCTCTCCACACCGCGCGGCGCAGTCCCCGCCTCCATCTTATTGTCTCCGGAGGAGGAGGAAGACGGGAGGCGGTCGCTGACAAGATGGCGGCTCCCAGGGAGGCGTGAAAAGAGGCTCCGGTGCCCTATTATTTTATGATTTTTTCTAAAGAAATTATATATA
>BLSH010506431.1:350459-371383 GCA_018402905.1 Glandirana rugosa | reverse complement strand
GTTTTTTTTTTTTTTTTTTTTTTTTTTTTTGCGCTATAAACAAAAGACCTACAATTTTGAAAAGTAGAAGAAGAAATTTTTTTTTTTTTTACTTTCTGCTATAAAACACCTCCATTTAAAAAAAAAGTAAAGTCAAATTTCTTCATCAGTTTAGGACAATGTGTTCTGCTACATGATGTTGCGTGTTTGGTTTTTTTAAAAATAAAATCCCAATATGCCTATGATTGGTTTGCGCAAAGGTTTATAACGTCTACAAACTATGGGATAGATTTATGGACTTTTTATTTATTTATTTTTTTTACTAGTAATGGCGACTATCAGCAATTTTATCGGCACTGAAACATTGCAGCGGACAAATCTGACACGAAGTGACACTTTTTGGGGACCAGTGACACAAATAGTGATTAGTGCTGCTGAAAAAAAATGCACTGTCACTGTATAAATGACAATGGCATGAAAGGGGTTAACATGGGGGGGGGATTAAAGGGTTAAATATGCTCCTAGGGGGTGCTTTCTAACTGGGGGAGGGGGGATGCTGTGACTGGAGGAAAACAGATCTGCGTTTCTGCTTAGCAGAACATAGGCAGACCGCCGTTCTGCTTCTCCTGTGAAAGATTGGCCAGTCCAATCACAGCGCCCGCGCCCTAGAGCTGGAGAGAGGAATCATGAACAGGTACATGATTTTGTACTCAAGGGCTGCCCTACCACGGTATATGTACATGGGGCAGTCCTTAAGTGGTTAAAGGGAATTTGTCAGGAGCAACTTGGACTTGCATTTTGTGAAATGGAAAAAGTATGCCGTCAGTAAAGTTGGGACTCCAGATAGGAAAATTTTATCCAGGTCACTGACCCTAATCAGGATGAAAGCCCAAACGCCAGGAAAATCTGTACGAATAGCAGCATTTAGTCTACCATTGCTAACCAAACTAAAAAAAAAAAGCCTGCCTGGCTTTTTCTACCTTTTTTTTATTACTTTATTTGATTTGGAAGAAGCATTCAGCAGTGACTTTGGACCAAATGCAGTGTGTCCTAACAGCATGGTTCGTGTCAGCAATTTAGAATGTATTGAAACCATTAGACCAGCATGCCAGCCAGGCAACAATTTTTTAATCACTAGGGTCTGCAATGACTGTACACTTTCTGAAAGGAATCCTAAACAACTTATTACCTGCACTCACACTTTCTGAATGATAACTTTTCTGATATACAGAGATCTGATCTAAAGTGTGTACATATTACTTATTTAGACTCGCTGACCTGGAGTAAGCCTAGTCTGAATGGTGTTGCTCCTCTTCCCAGAAGTCTTCATTCTGCCACAACCATAAGCAACAAGTAAGCCCTTTTGTTTTTCCTTTCATCCTTTTATCACTGATATTCTTATTAAAAGTGTGTGTGTGTGTATGACACATTATTTATTTTTGTATCAACTTTTTCCCACACTCTACACTTTTTAGAATGTATGTCTTTGGAGGCTGGGTGCCCTTGGTAATGGATGATGTTAAAGTAGCCACCCACGAGAAGGAATGGAAATGTACAAACACCCTGGCTTGTCTTAACCTTGGTAAGTGATGTGGTATTTTGAAGATTAAGAAATGTGGCTGCATGGTTACTAGATGTGTGTGCTGATGGATCTAATTTAATTCACAGACTCCATGGCTTGGGAACATATTGTCATGGATACCCTGGAAGATAATATTCCACGGGCTCGAGCTGGCCACTGTGCTGTGGCAATCAATACACGTTTGTATATATGGAGTGGTCGCGATGGCTACCGAAAGGCCTGGAACAACCAAGTGTGTTGCAAGGACCTGTGGTACCTGGAAACAGGTGGGTAGCAGGCAGTGGTGTACCTGGATACTGTGGCAAGTGTAAAATATCATGAATTCTGTGCTTTATTAACTTGGTTGGTTTGATTTTCTAGCAGCATATGGATTGTTAAACGCCATTTATCTGTTTGGAAATTTAAGATGCCAACTATTATGCCCAGGAGACACAGTAGCAGGAAAGATGGGTTTAATTTGCTAGAGTTGTCAAATGTCAAGGTTTTGGGGTTTTTTTTCTCCTATCGTTCACTGACAGACGCAGCTCTCCATTAAGTGTGGGTTTATGCTGGTTTCACTAGGAGTTAACTAGGCAGGGAAAAGAAACAGCTGGCCCCTCCCATGGGGGCCGTCCTCTCTTCCCACATAAATCCCCCTCATAGCATAGCTCTTCAGTTTCAATGCCTAGTTTGCAAGGAGTTGATCTGGCTTCCCTTCAGGGGAATTGCGGTCCTGTTTGTGACCATTTTTTATTTAGTTTTCTTTTACTTTTATTTGTCTAATATCAAGCAATTGATCTGCTATCAAGAAGCCGGTCGGGGCATAGAGAGACCATGAGCTCTGTACTTTCCCCGGCCTGGCCGACCGATGCGAGCCAGTCCCGCCGTATGGGGACCCACCGCATCGTGCCCGTTCCGTGCGGGCGACCTGGGGTGACCCCCCCCCTTACGCCCAGCCCCGGATGCGATTCGGGAAGGGCGACTTTCTGGCCTGCAGCATACCGCCCAAGCAGGGGCGGAAGGTCTGCGACTGGGTGACTACCCATGGCGTCGTCCGGAGTGGTGAGTGAGAGTTCCTCCCCCCCTTTTAGGGGCGGAAAGGGGGGACCGACGACCCAAAAACAAAAAAAAATAATTTTTTTTTGCTGGGTAGCCGCCGGTAGGGGCGCGTGGAGCTCCTGTTCACCCCCTCCCTCTCCAAAAAACCCCCCCCCCATACCCGCACCCGATCGCCTAGCGCCGTTCGGTCGTTTTTCGCTGCCATTTTGCTGTAGCCGCAGACATATTGGGCCTATGGGGCTTTCCCTCTAGCGCTCAGAGCGCCCATTTGCGGTACTGCACGTTCCCTGCAGGTGTTTTTCAGCCTCTAGTGTTCAACGGCAGCCATATTGGAATCCCTGCTTATGCAAAAACATGTCTACAGTTTTTCTTTTCACTTTGGAACAGTGTGTGCTCCTGACGGCGCGGCTCTCTGACGATCCTCAGGGTTATGGCAGCAAACAGCAAGTATAGCTGGGCTCTCCTGTGGGTGCTGGTGGCGGCGGGTGCAGTCCTCCTGGGTTCCCTGGTGCACTGTGGTGTGGGGGTGCCTTTAATTTTTAGTATGCATCTATGTGTTACTTAGGGAGCTGAACATGCTAGGAGCAATCGGCGGCGGCGCAATCTGCGCAAGGGGCTTTTCTGGACCAGCTGTGGCGGTCTTTAGTGAATTCTCCCCATGGCGGATGTCCCCAACAGGCCCCCCAAGAAGCGTCCCCCTCCTCCTTGCTTTCAAGGGAGGATTTTGATCTGGAAGGTCCCTCGGACGGAGAAGAGGATCAGGGGACAGCAGCTGCGCCATTATGATTGATATCGCACTAAGATGCGACTGAGCCAGGATGGCGAATCGCTGATTTATGCGCATCTGTGTGTGGTCCTCCAGGCCCCCTAGGGCACCCAAGGCTTATCCACATGATCAATTTCCTGATCACCTTGTTTATTGTAAATGGCAGCGTCCGCAGCATTCTTTTAGCGCAGCACAGTGGTGTAGTGGGTAGCACTTGCGCCTGGCAGCATAATGCTTGCTGGCTCAGATACTAACCATGACCTGCCTGAGGTTTGCATGTCCTCCCTGTGCATGCGTGGGTTTCCTCCCGGTGCTCCGGTTTCCTCCCACACTCCAAGGGACATATGTCCAAATGGTTCGCTGCTCGCTATCCCTTGAGGAAAGCTTTTTAAAAAAAAAGAGTCGCTTTCGTGTCCCGCCGATAGCTCGCCTTAATAAGACGACGACCATTCCTCTGAAAGGGGTTCCTGCCTTCAAGGGCCCCGCTGGCAAAAGACAGAGGCGCTGTTAAAGTTGCTCTTCCTGGTGGCAGGCTCTACTCTGCGGCCAGCCCTGACGTCTGAGCGTATGGCGGAGCTCCAGAATATTCTGGACTGCGGCCGCCTGCTGGATACGCCGCAGAGGGCTGTATTTGCTCCAAGGTCGCAAGTACCTTGGTGATGCGGCCGTTGATTTACTGCCTATGTGATCCAGGGTAGCAGTGTTGCGGTATCTTCAGACCATGCTTCCACAGACCTTCCCTTTCAGGGTGGACGTCTATTAGGTCCACGGCTGGGTGAGATCATCACAGGATTTCACAGGAGGTAAGTGCCCTTCTTCCCAGAGCCTGGAGGCGTGAGTTTCGCCATAGACACGGTAAGGTCGCTGCAGGGGCCGGGTACCGGCAGTGGCAGCGCGAAACCAAAAAAGCGGAAGACAAGACCTCCTCAGCCTGAAACTCGGGTGGGGGAGCGTCTTCTGGGATTCGCAGGCCGGTGGCTGGCCCACATTCCCGATCGTTGGGTCCGGGAAGTGGTGTCCACCGGGTACAGGATAGAGTTCAACACTCTACCCCCAGACAGGTTCCTCCAATCAAACTTAGGGCTCCCACAGGACCGCCGGGAAGGTCTTTTTGGGGCTGTCTAAGCACTTTCGGTCCAGGGGGTGATCGTGCCAGTGCCTCCAGAAGAGAGGTTTCGAGGTTTCTACTCTAATCTATTCGTGGTTCCCGAAAAGGGGGGGTTCGGCCAGTACTGGACCTGAAGGCCCTGAACTGGTATGTCAGGGCGCGGAAATTCCGTTTGGAATCTATCTGTTCAGTCGCGGCCGCCCTTCATCAGGGGGGATTTTTGGCGTCCCTGGACATCAGGGATGCGTACCTCCATGTACCCATTCGTCCACGGCATCAGCGTTTCCTGCGCTCTGCAGTGGGAGACCTCCATTTTCAATTTGTGGCACTCCCCTTCGGCCTGGCCTCAGCACCTCGAGTTTTCACAAAACTGCTAGCCCCCCGGTGTTGGCGTTGCTCCGACAGAGAGGCATTGCGGTGGTAGCCTACCCAAACGACCTGCTCCTGCAAGCAGAGTCTGCTTCGGCTCTGGAGGAGAATGTGAGACTCACAATGACATCGCTGCAGGACTTCGGTTGGTTACTCAACCTGCAGAAGTCATCGGTCTCTCCTCCCGTCGCCTGGAGTATCTGGGTCTAATTCTGGACACAGAACAGGCGAAGGTGTTCCTCCCTTCAGCCAAGTTGCTGTCTCTGCAGTCGGCAGGTTCTGTATGCGGGTGCTAGGGCTCATGGGCTTGTCATTCGAGGCATTTCGCCCAGGGTCACGCTCGTCTCCTTCAGCGAGCAATTCTGGCTCGGTGGGACAGATTCCCTCGGTCCTTAGACTTTCGGATCCGTCTGAGCTCCCAGACCAGGGCGTCTCTGGCTTGGTGGCTTCGTGACTCGACCCTGACTCGGGCAGTCGTTCCTGCCCCTTCAGTGGGTGATCTTCACCACGGATGCCAGTCTTTCAGGCTGGGGAGGGATCCTGGGGCAGCTGTCTGCCCAGGGCCGTTGGTCGGTGCAGGAGGCTAGCCCTCCCCATCATTGTCCTGGAGCTGAGAGCACTCAGATTGTGCCTTTTTTCACTGGGTGAGATTGCAGGGTCGTCCATTCGAAATCAATCAGACAATGCCACTGCGGTGGCATATGTGAACCATCAGCGCGGCACAAGGAGTCCAGCAGCTGCGGCGGAGGCATCTCTGATACTACGTTGGGCGGAACGTCACGTTCCGGCAATCTCTGCCATTTACATTCTCGGTGTGGAGAACTGGCAGGCGCACTTTCTCAGTCACCAGACGCTGGACCAGGGAGAGTGGTCTCTACACCCGGAGGTGTTCAATCATATTTGCCGCAGATGGGGGACGCCAGATGTGGACCTCATGGCGTCTTGATGCAATCACAAGGTGGAGACCTTTGTGTCCAGAACGAAGGATCCGTTGGCAGTGGTCACGGACGCTCTGGTGGCCCCCTGGGGCCATTACCGCCTTCTGTACGCTTTCCCTCCGATAAAACTGCCTCCGCGATTGATATGCAGGATAGTGGCGGAGGGGATACCAATAATCCTGGTGGCTCCAGATTGGCCTCGGCGCACTTGGTACGCCAATGTGGTGCACATGGTGGCAGACGCCCCTTGGCGGCTCCTGCTGCGGGACGACCTTCTGTCTCAGGGGCCCATCTTGCACCCTGTTTTACCCTCGCTGGTTTTGACAGCTTGGCTATTGAGTCCCAGGTGCTAAGAGACAGGGGAGTCGCTGACTCAGTGATCCCTACGTTGTGGTAGGCTTGCAAGTGTACTTCCCGCAAGATTTACCACCGCACCTGGAAGGCTTATATAGCTTGGTGCGAGACGGAGGGTCATAACCCTCACTCTGATGTCGTGTCCAGGGTCCTGACTTTTTTGCAGCAATGCCTGAAATAAAAACCTGGCTTTGAGCACACTCAAGGGCCAGATATCGGCTCTGGCGATTCTTTTTCAGAGACCTTGGCTTCGCACTCGTTGATTCGTACCTTTGTACAAGGTGTGCGACATGTGGCGCCTCGGGTGAAGACTCCGAGGGATCTGAATTTTGGTGCTTTCTGTACTTCAGAAACCGCCATATGGGAATATCAGGGAGATTTCCTTACAATTGCTGTCGCAGAAGGTGGCCTTTTTAGTTGCCATCACTTCCGCCAGACGGTGTCTGCATTAGCAGCACTATTGTGCAAGTCTCCCTACCTGGTCCTACATAGGGACAAGGCGGTCTTGCGACCCTCTCCTTCATTCCTTCCGAAGGTGGTTTCTTCCTTTCACATTAATGAAGATATTGTCCTTCCTTCATTGTGCCCTCGTCCGTCACACTCAAAAGAGATTGAGTTGCATACTTTGGACGTAGTGAGGGCCTTACGAGTGTACTTGGCTGCCACAGCTTCTTTTCAAAAAGCTGATGCCTTGTTTGGCTGTCAAAGCGGAGCACAGGGTGGCGGCCTCGTTGGCTACGATTTCTCGTTGGATCAGACAGTCCGTGACCCATGCCTATTCTGTTCGGGGCAAGGTCCCCCCTTTTCTGGTCACGGCTCATTCTACCCGGGCTGTTTGCACTTCCTGGGTTCTCAAGCACCAGGTCTTGGTGTCGCAGGTGTACAAGGTGGCCACTTGGGCCTCGGTTCACACTTTCACTACGTTTTTATAGGTTGCTGTGCTTGCATCTTCGGATGCTGCTTTTGGCCGCAAAATTTTGCAGGCGGCAGTGTAGGCGCGGCTGGCGCTTCCTTAGAGGTTCAGTTGGGTACTGTTAGCGTTTACTCACCCCTCTTTTTGACACCGCTTGGGGACATCCCCACACATAATGGAGAGCTGCGTCTGTCAGTGAACGATAGGGGGAAAAAAAGGGATTTTATTAAAACTTACCGTAAAATCCTTTTCTCCGAGTTCACTGACAGACGCAGCACCCACCCCTCTGTGCTCTGTTCTTGTACGGCTTGTGTACGAACTGAAGAGCTATGCTATGAGGGGGTTTATGTGGGAAGAGAGGACGGCCCCCATGGGAGGGGCCAGCTGTTTCTTTTCCCTGCCTAGTTAACTCCTAGTGAAACCAGCATAAACCCACACGTAATGGAGAGCTGCGTCTGTCAGTGAACTCAGAGAAAGGGATTTTACGGTAAGTTTTAATAAAATCCCTTTTTTTCCTTCTATTTGGCCATAACAAAACAGAGCATGTAGAGAAATGGGATGATGGGGTGTTACAAATGATAAAATGGTTACTAGCTTAAACCCAGGATCCTTCCTTGTGTTTCCATTTCTTTAGACATCTTATCTATTCCCTAATTAATGTGCCCTAAGTTGACGATATCTTTAAAGTATGCTTGTGTGGTCAGCCAATGCTTAAAGCCCTGGGGCCTTTTGGTGCATGCCATGCAGTCCTTGAATGCCAGCAGTGGAAATGTTCCTAGTCTGTTTCCTACAGCATTTATAGCATGTCTGCAATTTGACCATTTGCTTCCGTTAAATTCTGCAGTCTTTTAGTCTTCTGTGGTATTACAGCTACTGAATATTACATTTGGCGTTTTTCAGTGGCCGCCGTTGGGGCCCCTTAAGCCTCATAATATGACGACCCCTAGCTTAAAGTAAACCCATTTCCCTTACTAAGTTGTCCATAAACTAAACTAATGCTGCCAAAACACTGGCAGGGTGCTAAATTGCAATACATGGTTATGTCTACATAATGGGATATTTTTGGCCAAGCCTGCTTTTGCGGACGGCAAAGTTCATAATTGATGGTTTTCTATCAAGAGTCTTGTGGGTGCTAACGCATTGTTTTACTTATCATTTTTTTCTTTTCAGAAAAACCGCCAGCACCTGCACGTGTTCAGCTAGTCAGAGCAAATACCAATTCTTTGGAGGTGAGCTGGGGGTCGGTGTCCACCGCAGACAGTTATTTGTTGCAACTTCAGAAGTATGATATACCTGCTGCTGCTGCAGCCATGTCTCCAGCCAATCCTGTTCCGTCTGTGCCAGTGAATCCGCCCAAGAGCCCAGCTCCTGCAGCAGCTGCTCCTGCAGTCCAACCTGTTGCCCACACAGGCATCACCCTGGTTCCACAGGCAGCTTCTGTGCCTCCAACGACAGCCACTATACAGGTCTTGCCTTCGATTCCTGGGAGTCCAATTGCAGTTTCTGCTGCTCCACGTCCACAAAGTAGGTTTCCTACTGAAAATTAGTTTTATTTACCTTTTTGCTTGCCTTTTTTAATCTTTCCTCTGCATCTGATTTGAATTCTAAACAAATGCTAATTTCTTTTAGCTGTCCCAGCTGTCCTGAAAGTTCAAGCACCTCAGTCCGCAGTAAGCTCGCCACTTGTTACTGTTCGGCCAGCTACACAAATTGGAAAATCTCCAGTTACTGTTACCTCGCTTCCTCCTGGTGTACGCATGGTAGTGCCTGCCCAAAGCGCTCAAGGCACTGTAAGTATTTTTTATTTTACCGTCAATTTCCATCAAGCAGCTCCCCTTTAAACTGAGAGCTCTGTACATCGTCGGTTAAATCTTTTCCTACATAGGTGTATTTTGATTGAGTGGTATCTGCCTTGCAGGCTATTGGCAGCAGTCAGCCAATGAGTGGCATGGCTGCTCTTGCTGCAGCTGCTGCTGCTACACAGAAGATCCCTCCTTCCTCTGCACCCACAGTACTGAGTGTGCCTGCTGGAGCCAGCTTGGTGAAATCTGTTGCTATGTCATCCGCTGCTACCACTCTTCCCACATCTGTGAAAGTGGCAACCTCTCCAATAATGGTAGGGATCTAGACTTTGTTTTGCTTGTGGGTTTACAGAGCAGGAGTGTAAAATGTCCTGGATTATTTGGAATCCTGAACTTGATAGTATGGTTTGATTTTATGGTCTCCTAAGAGATATTGGGCTAACAGAATTTAAAAGGTGCAGGGAATTCAAACTTGGCTTCATCCTTTCTTTTCTGTTTTGCAGGTCAGTAACCCAGCCACACGCATGCTGAAAACTGCTGCAGCACAAGTGGGCACTTCAGTGTCTTCTGCTGCCAACACACCTACTCGTCCTATTATCACTGTGCATAAATCTGGAACTGTCACCGTTGCCCAACAAGCCCAGGTTGTAACCACAGTAGTTGGAGGCGTCACAAAGACCATCACACTGGTGAAAAGTCCAATTTCTGTCCCTGGTGGAGGCCATTTGGTAAGTTGGGACTTCTGCCTTTTAGGAGTTTACTGAGTATTCATTGCTTTTGGCTGCTTCTTGTTCTAAAAATTTGTGCTTCTTTCAGATTTCAAATCTTGGTAAAATGGTGTCTGTCGTACAGACTAAGCCAGTGCAGACATCTGCAATAACAGGACAGGCTTCTACTGGGCCCCTAACACAGATCTTACAGGTGAATGGCAGGATTTATTTATTTGAGGAAGCGAATATTGGCAAATTAAGAAATGTGTGCTTCTATTGCTGACTTACTGGATGTGCTAATTGACTGGTTGTCAGATTTGTGACCTGGAGAAAAATATGTAGATCAGAAGTTTTCAATTCATTTGCTGTTCAGTGTCTCACCTGTTAAGGATTGCCAGGCAAATTGCATTCACTGAAAGACATTGCAGTATATTTCTCTTGGTACAAGTTACTTTTTAGTTGTCCCTTGTTCGTGGTTTTTTTTTTTTTTTTTTACAGTTTTGTGGTACTACTGTAAGCCATATAGCTTTTTGTTCCCTTTTGCTGATTTGTACCTGATCATAATCTATTTCTTTCATCCATGTGCAGACCAAGGGACCTCTTCCTGCTGGAACAATACTGAAGTTGGTGACTTCAGCAGACGGTAAACCTACAACGATAATCACCACAACGCAGGCTGGAGGCACGGGAACCAAGCCTACCATTCTAGGCATCAGCAGCGTGTCTCCAAATACCACCAAGCCAGGGACCACCACCATTATCAAAACTATCCCTATGTCTGCCATCATCACTCAGGCAGGGGCTACAGGTACTACCCTTTCCTTGTAATATGGAGCAGAGCACAAATTAATATACATTTCATAGCTTATAGGAGGAAGAAAATGATTTTCTTTGCTGCCTATGATAGAAGTAGCAGCTTTAACCACTTCAGCTCCGGAAGATTTACTCCCTTCCTGACCAGGCCATTTTTTGCGATAGGGCACTGCATTACTTTAGCCGACAATTGCTCAGTCGTGCGACGCTGTACCCAAATGTATGTTATGTATGCGCTAGAGTTTTTTTTTTTTTTTTTGTGGTATTAGATTACCCCTGCGTTTTTTGGGGGGTTTTTTCCGCTATAAACATAAGGCCGACCATTAAGAAATGGGGGAAAAAAAATTCTATCGTTCACTGACAGACGCAGCTCATCATGACGTGTGGGTTTATGCTTGTCCCACTAGGAGTTAACTAGGCAGGGAAAAGAAACAGCTGGCCCCTCCCATGGGGGCCGTCCTCTCTTCCTACATAAACCCCCTCATAGCATAGCTCTTCAGTTCTTATGCCTAGTTTGCAAGGAGTTGTCCTGGCTTCCCTTTAGGGGAATTTGTGGTCCTGTTTGACCATTTTTTATTTTAAGTTTTTTCTTTTGACTTCTATCAAGACATTGATCTGCTATCAAGAAGCCGGTCGGGGCATAGAGGGTCCTTTGGGGCCCCCCCACACCGCACCGATCGTCTAGGCCGTTCGTTTCGTTTTTCACCGCCATGCGGCGATCGGCCGCCATTTTGCTCGGACCGCAGCCATTTAGCCGTAACCGCGGATATTTTGGGCCTATGGGGCTTTCCCTCTAGCGCTCAGAGCGGCCGTTTGTGGTACTGCACATTCCCTGAAGGTGTCTTTTGGCCTCTAGTGTTTAACGGTGGCCATTTTGACTGCATACCTCTGCAATACACGTGTCTGCAGCGTTATTTCCTTCTCTGTGGAACGGTGATCTGGCGGCGCGGCTCTTCTGACGATACATCCAGAAGTTACAGGCAGCGGAACAGCAAGTATAGCTGGGCCCCCTGTGGGTGCTGGTGGCAGTGGGTGCAGTCCTGGTTTTCCTGGTGCACTGTGGGCGGTGGTGTGCGGCAGTGTGGGGGTGCCTCATTCTCCTTAGTCCCCTGTGTGTCACTAAGAGTGTTTTTCTGGGGGAAGACGATGGCAGATTAAACTGCTGAGGAGGCATCAGCGGCGGCGCAATCTGCGCAAGGGGCTTTTTTGGACCAGCTGCGGGCAGTCTTTAGTGAAATTCTTCCCCGGGTGGAGGTCGCCCAACAGGCCCCCAAGAAGTGTCCCCCTCCTCCTCTTTATTCATCAGGGGAGGATTCTGAGCCGGAAGTGGCCTCAGGGGTCTCAGAGACCCCATTGGACCTATCCGATGGGGAACTGGGCCCATCGGACGGCGAAGGGGATCAGGGGGGCGGCTGCTGCGCGTGAGAAAGCGTTGGTTGCTACCATTATCGCTGGCATTCGCACTAAGCTGCAACTGGGTCAGGATGGTGAATGGCAGTCTGCTGCGTATATGTTTGGGTCCTCTAGGGCCCCCAAGGCTTATCCCTACAATGACTTTTCTTTATCGTGAAAGGCAGCGTCCACAGCACTCTTCTTTGCTGTCAAAACGGTTCGCTGCTCACTATCCCTTTGAGGAAAGCTTTTTGAAAAAATGTGAATCGCCAGTGGTGGACCCACCGATGGCACGCCTTAGTAAAGCGACGACCATCCCTCTGGAAGGGACTCCTTTTAAGGATCTTGCTGATAGACAAACAGAGGCGCTTTTAAAGTCGCTGTTCCTGGTGGCAGGTTCTGCTGTGCGACCGACCTTGGTGTCCGCCATGGCGGCGCAACATCTGTCCGAGTGTATTGAAGAGCTCCTGAAGGACCTGGAAGGCGGTCGCCTGATGGATGCGCTACAGAAGGCTGAGTTTTTGCTCCAAGGTTTCAAGTATTTTTGTGATGCGGCCGTTGATTAACTGCCGATGTTATCCAGAATAGCGATATTTGCCGTCATACTCAGACGGATACTTTGGTTGCGTTCTTGGTGCGGTGACCACGCTTCCAAAAAAGGTCTTGCTGACCTCCCTTTTCAGGGTGGACGTCTATTTGGTCCATGTTTTGGATGAGATTATTAAGGACTTCATGGGAGGTAAGAGTACCTTCCTTCCAGAGCCCCGCAGGCGTGAGTTTTGCCGTAGACAGGGGCCCCATCCTTCGGGTCAGAAGTTTTTTCGCGCCTCGGGCGCAGCAGGTAAAGGGACCAGCCCCGGTAAGGTCGCTGCAGGGGCCGGAAGACTGCAGTGGCAGCGCAAGACCGAAAAGGCGGAGGCCAAGTCCTCCTCAGCCTGATGGGTTGCCCCCACCCGGGTTTCCGGTGGGGGGACGTCTTCTGGGGTTCGCAGACCGGTGGCTGGCTCACATTTCCGACCGCTGGGTCCGGGAAGTGGTGTCCACCGGGTACAGGATAGAGTTCAGTTCTCTACCCCCAGACATGTTCTTCCCATCGAATTTAGGGCTCCCGCAGGAACGCCGGGAGGCTCTTTTTGGGGCTGTACAAGCACTCTCAGACCAGGGGGTGATCGTGCCAGTGCCTCCAGAAGAGAAGTTTTGAGGGTTCTACTTGAATCTATTGCGGTTCCCAAAAAAGGGGGGGGGGTGTACGGCCCGTACTGGAGCTGAAGGCCCTGAACCGCTATGTCAGGGCGCGGAAATTCCGGTTGGAATCTATCCGCTCAGTCGTGGCCGCCCTTCATCAGGGGGAATTTCTGGCATCTCTGGACATCAGGGGTGCGTACCTCCATGTACCCATTCATCCACGACATCAGCACTTCCTACGCTTTGCGGTGGCAGACCTCCATTTTCAATTTGTGGCACTCCCCTTTGGTCTGGCCTCAGCACCCCGAGTTTTCACAAAACTGCTAGCCCAGGTGTTGGCGTTGCTATGACAGAGAGGCATTGGGGTAGTAGCCTACCTAGACGACCTGCTCCTGCGAGCGGAGTCTGCCTCGGCTCTGGAGGAGAATGTGGGAATCACAATGACCTCACTGCAGGACTTTGGCTGGTTGATCAACCTGCAGAAGTCGTCGGTCTCTCCATCCCGTCGCCTGGAGTATCTGGGTCTAATTCTAGACACAGTGCAGGCGAGGTGTTCCTCCCTCCTGCCAAGTTGCTGTCTCTGCAGTCGGCAGTGCGCACCCTCTTGTCGCACCATCGGTCTTCATTACGGTTCTGTATGCGGGTGCTGGGGCTCATGGTCTCGCCAGTCGAGGCGAGACCATTCGCCCAGAGTCACACTCGTCTCCTTCAACGAGCAATTCTGGCTCGGTGGGACAGGTCCCCTTGGTCATTGGACCTTCTGATCCGTCTGAGCTCCCAGACCAGGGCGTCTCTGACCTGGTGGCTTCGGGACTCGTCCTTGATTCAGGGGAAGTCGTTCCTGCCCCTTCAGTGGGTGATCATAACCACGGATGCCAGTCTTTCAGGCTGGGGAGGGATCCTGGGGCAACTGTCTGCCCAGGGCCGTTGGTCGGGACAGGAAGCTCGCCTCCCCATCAACGTTCTGGAGCTGAGAGCAATCAGATTGTGCCTTTTTCACTGGACAGTGAGATTGCAGGGTCGTCCGATTCGAATTCAATCGGACAATGCCACAGCAGTGGCGTATGTGAACCATCAGGGCGGCACAAAGAGTCCAGCAGCTGTGGCGGAGGCAGCTCTGATACTACGTTGGGCAGAACGTGACGTTCCGGCGATCTCAGCCATTTACATTCCGGGTGTGGAGAACTGGCAGGTGGACTTTCTCAGTCACCAGACGCTGGACTAGGGAGAGTGGTCTCTTCACCCGGAGGTGTTCAACCAAATTTGCCATAGATGGTGGATGCCGGACGTGGCTCTCATGGCGTCCCGGTTCAATCACAAGGTGGAAACCTTTGTGTCCAGAACGAAGGATCTGTTGGCAGTGGCCCCCTGGGGCCGTTATCGTCTTCTGTACGCCTTCCCTCCAATAAAACTGCTTCCGCGATTGATACGCAGGATAATGGCGGAGAGGATACCATTAATCCTGGTGGCTCCAGATTGGCCTCGGTGCACTTGGTACGCCGACGTGGTGCAAATGGTGGCAGACGCCCCTTGGCAGCTCCCGCTGTGAGACAATCTTCTGTCTCAGGGACCCATCTTGCACCCTGCTTTACCCTCGCTGGCTTTGACGGCTTGGCTATTGAGTCCCAGGTGCTGAGAGACAGGGGAGTCGCCGACTCCGTGATCCCTACTTTGTTAAAAGCTCGCAAGTGTACTTCTCGCAAGATTTATCACCGCACCTGGAAGGCTTGTATTGCTTGGTGCGAGGCGGAGGGCCATAACCCTCGCTCTTATGTCGTGTCCAGGGTCCTGACTTTTTTTTTTTTTTTTTACAACAGGGTCTGAACAAAAAACTGGCTTTGAGTACTCTCAAGGGCCAGATATCGGCTCTGGCGATTTTCTCTTTTAGAGACCTTTTAGCTTCGCATTCGTTGATTCGTACCTTTTGTACAAGGTGTGCGACACGTGGCGCCTCGGGTAAAGGTTCCGATGGCTCCGTGGGATCTGAATTTGGTGCTTTCTGTTCTTCAGAAACCACCTTATGAGAATATCAGGGAGATTTCTTTGTCATTGCTGTCGCAGAAGGTGGCCTTTTTAGTTGCCATCACTTCCGCCAGACGGGTGTCTGAATTGTCAGCACTATCGTGCACGTCTCCCTACTTAGTTATACGTAAGGATAAGGCGGTCTTGCGACCTTCTCCTTCCTTCCGAAGGTGGTTTCATCCTTTCACATTAATGAAGATATTGTTCTTCCTTCGTTGTGCCCTCGTCCATCGCACCCAAAAGAGTTTGAGTTGCATGCTTTGGACGTAGTGAGGGCCTTACGAGTGTACTTGGCTGTTACAGCTGCTTTTCGACAAGCTGATGCTTTTTTTTTCTATGGCCAGAAGGCCCGCGCAAAGGGTTGGCGGCCTCGTCAGCTACGGTTTCTCGTTGGATCAGACAGACCGTGACCCATGTGTATTCTGTTCGGGGCAAGGTCCCCCCTTTTCCGGTCACGGCTCATTCTACCCGGGCTGTTGGCACTTCCTGGGCTTTCAGACACCAGGCCTCGGTGTCACAGGTGTGCAAGGCGGCCACTTGGGCCTTGGTTCACACTTTGACTAAGTTTTATAAAGTTGATGTGTTAGCATCTTCGGATGCTGCTTTTGGCTGCAAAGTTTTGCAGGCGGCAGTGTAGGCGCGTCTGGCGCCTCCTTAGAGGTTCAGTTGGGTGCTGTTAGCGTTTACCCACCCCTCTTTTTGACACAGCTTGGGGACGTCCCCACACGTCATGATGAGCTGCGTCTGTCAGTGAACGATAGGAGACAAAGGGATTTTATTAAAACTTACCGTATAATCCTTTTCTCCGTGTTCACTGACAGATGCAGCACCCACCCCTCTGTGCTCTGTTCTTGTACGGCTTGTGTACGAACTGAAGAGCTATGCTATGAGGGGGTTTATGTAGGAAGAGGATGGCCCCCATGGGAGGGGCCAGCTGTTTATTTTCCCTGCCTAGTGGGACAAGCATAAACCCACACGTCATGATGAGCTGCGTCTGTCAGTGAACTCGGAGAAAAGGATTTTAATAAAATACCTTTTTTTCCTTTCTGCTATAAAATCTATCCAATAAAAAAATGGAAAAAATGTAATTTCATACATTTTAGGCAAATATGTATTCTACATAAAAAAAAAAAAAAAAATCACAATTAACGTATGGTGATTGGATCGTGCAAAAGTTAGTGTCTACAAACTATGGGGTATTTTTTGTTTTGTTTTTACTAGAAATGGCGGGACTGCAATACTTTTTGGGGACCAGTGAGCCTAATACAGTGATCTGTGCAAAAAATTATGCACTGTTACTGTACTAATGACACTGGCTGGGAACGGGTGTTTAAAGGTTGACACTGTGCCTAGCTAGTGTTTGTTACTGTGGGAGGTGCTTTTACTTTTACTAGGGGGAGACATGGATCCTTGTCCCTGCTTTGCAGGAACACAGGATCCATGTGTGCCCTACTGACAGAACGGCGATCTGCCTTATTTACATAGGCAGATCACCATTCTACCTCAGCTGAATGATCGGCAGGTGTCGGTGGATATTGAGTCCACGATACCTGCAGATCCGCTGCTGTGTATAATCATAGCGGGAGAGGGTCGCAGGCAGCGTGCATGCACGCCTCTGACCGAAGTGGCAGATCACGTACTAGGTATGTGGCGGCAAGTGGTTAAAGGTCCCTTGGCTTAATTTTCATGAGTCTGTTGTATTTAGTTTGGGGGGAGGGAGGATGCCAGTATCGAATCTGTTTGATCTTTTGGTGTGTTTTGATAAAAAAGATGTCTATAAAGATTGGCTGTTCTGCAATTAATTTCAGAGCTTGTATTAGAAATGTATCATTTTGTTTTAATTACATGTTGACATGCTTCTGTGCTTCTTATAGCAGGTGTTACAAGTACCGCAGGGATGAAGTCGCCAATTACTATCTTCACAACTAAAATGGTAACTTCAGGCACAGGAACACCAGCCAAAATAATAACTGCGGTTCCCAAGCTCACAACAAGCCATGGTCAGCAGGGGTTAACCCAGGTAGGTAGGCACATTAGCAAACAAGTGGCCCAATTGTGTTCATTTTCTCTATCGTTCCTTGAAGGACACAGCTTAATTTCTCACGGATGACGGTGGCGGCATCAAACCCATCTGTGAGAAATTAAGTTGTGTCCTTAAGTGAGAATTTTAAGAGGAGTGTTAAAATCCAATTTTTTTGTTTAAATACTACTTTTAATCTGGTCTTCCACTAGGTGGTGTTAAAAGGTGCTCCTGGCCAACCTGGCACAATACTCCGAACTGTTCCCATGGGTGGGATGAGACTAGTCACTCCCGTGACCGTTTCTGCTGTTAAACCAACAGTCACTACTCTCGTGGTGAAAGGGACCACAGGTAAGTGTTTCATGCAAAATATAATGGTGTAGATTCCTTAGAACAGATTACGAAAGGCTTTTTAGACTGTTGTAAAAGATTTTTCTGGTGGCAGTGTTGTGCTTTGCAATAAATCATATGCATTCGATGACAGTGCTGTATCTTTTTATAGTGAAGATTTATGCACAAGCTGATGGCGGCCATCAGCTCCTGCTGCGTTTTTTCTCAGCCGGTTCCCAGCAGTTAAGTGAAAGTGATCTGGTGGCTGTATAGTCACCAATCACTCTTACAGTGCATGTGGTGTCACTTCCGCCCCATGTCTCAATGGAGAGTACCTGTCACCTGCCCATGCTATCACATGGGGGTTTTGCTAACACTTTGTGATAGCAATAAGAACTAAACCCATCGTTTTAACGGTTACACTGGCTGGCATGCCAGGATGGCCAACTGTCACATTTGCTTGTACTTGCAACCAAATTGTTAAAACCATCAAACGTCTGATGTCATAACTGATTACATGTGCAGGACCAGGGCAGTGGCAGATCAAACAGAAGCTAAGATAACCGCTTCCTTGGCTGAAAATAATGGGAGGGTTTAGTTCCGCTTTAGATATAAAGTTTAAAAATATTATAATAAACAAAAATTAAATGTAACGCCCATTGCCCCATGCACACCCTCAAATTTAACCCACACCCAGGGTGTGCACGTGTATGTAAACCATGATTGCACCACACATGAGCTATCGCCACGAACATTGTAGTGAGAGCAATCATTCTAGCACCAGAGCTCACAGTTCACTTTAGACTGATGAGCTGTAAAGTGGTGTCTATGGAGATTTTGGGTACCATTGTTTTTGCTAATCTCACAGGAGCATTCATTTTAGGGTTTTTTTTTGTTTGTTTGATTTTCTTCAAGTTAAGATACTAACTAAACTTTTATATTTTCCAAAATAGTGTGTGCCCTAAAACTTTATATATATATATATATATATATATATATTTCTGGAGACCTCACTTACAAAAAGATATTGATAAAATAGAACGAGTTCAGAGACGGGTAACAAAAATGGTGAAAGGTCTGGGGGATAAAACATATCAAGAGCGACTTCAGGCACTTAATATGTACAGTCTGGAGGAAAGAAGGGAGAGGGGAGACATGATCGAAACCTTTAAATACCTCAAGGGGTTAAATAAGGTTCAGGAGGGCAGTCTTTTCAATATGAAACCAAAATCAAGAACACGGGGACATGACCTCAAACTAACTGGGGGGAAGTTCAAAACTAATCTTAGAAAGTATTATTTTACTGAAAGGGTGGTTGATGATTGGAATAAACTACCAACAGAGGTTGTGAGACAGTCAACAGTAAATGGCTTCAAACATGCTTGGGATAAACATAAATCCATAGTCAGACAACAAGGTTAATGTAAAATAAAAAATAAAAAGGGGCAGACTTGATGGACTACTCGGTCTTTTTCTGCCGTCACTTTTCTATGTTTCTATATATCTATCATTTGATTAAGTTGCATGAATATTGTGCAACATAAAAAAATGCAACTACTATCTTTTCTCCTTACGTTCACTGACAGACGCAGCTCTTCGTTGACTTTGTGGGTTTTATGTTTGTCCCACTAGGAGTTAACTAGGCAGGGAAAAGAATCAGCTGGCCCCTCCCCTGGGGGCCGTCCTCTCTTCCTACATCAAACCCCCTCACAGTATAGCTCTCCAGTTTCAATGCCTAGTTCGCAAGGAGTTGACCTGGCTCCCTGCTATAGGGGAACTGCGGTCCTATTATGACCATTTTTACTTTTTGATTTTATTTTTTACTACAATCAAGATGATCTACTATCAAGAAGCCTGTCTGGGCATAGAGAGTCCTGGAGCTCTGTACTTTCCCCGACCTGGCCAACATGATGCGAAGCCAGTCCCGCTATGGGGGACCCACCGCATCTTGCCCGTTCCGTGCGGGCGGCCCCAGGTGAAATTCTCCTGTTCCCCTTTACCGATGCGATTCGGCAGGGCGACTTTGGGCCTGCAGCATACCGCCATCAGGGGCAGAAAGTCTGCGTTTGGGTGGCTACCGTGGCGTCGGACTGGTAAGTGAGCGCCCTGCCTTCCCCCCTTAAGGGCATGAAGGGGGCCCGACGACCGGCACACAACCTTGTGATTTTCACAATTGTCCCGGGGTAGCCACTGGTGGGAACGACTCTCCAACTTGCCCCCCTGCCACACCCCGCCGCCCCCCAGCACCGCCGCGATCGGCCGCCATTTTGCCATAGCCGCGGACATTTTCAGACTATGAGGCTTTCCCTCTAGCGCTCGGAGCGGCCATTTTTGGTACTGCACGTTTCCTGAAAGGTGTGTTCGGCCTCTAGTGTTTCACGGCGGCCATTTTGACTGCATGCTCTGCAAATCTGCACGTGGCAGCAGCTTCTCCCTCCTCTCAGGAACGGCGGTGATACGGGCAGCTCTTACTGACGATCTGCACTACAAGGCAGCGGAACAGCTATATAGCTGGGCTCCCTCCGGGTGCTGGTGGTGGTGGGGTGCTGTCCTCTGATAACTGTGGCTGTGTGGGGGCGCCCCTTCCATCCCTGTGTCCTTTTTCTGGGGAAGCTATGGCTGATCTCCCTGCTGAACCTGCTGAGGTGGCATCAGCAGTGACGCAATCAGATCAAGGGGCTTTTCTTAACCAGCTGCGGGCGGTCTTCAATGAGTTTTTTCCCCGTGGGGACGCCGCTCCGCGGGTCCCCAGGAAGCGTCACCCTCATCTATCATCAGGGGAGGATTCTGAGCCGGATGTGGGCTCAGGGGTCTCAGGGACCCCTGCGGACCTGTCTGATGAGGAGACGGGTGGTGACAGTGTTCTAACTGAAGGGGACCAGGGGCCAGCAGCTGACCAAGAAGCGCTAGTGGCCGCAATTATCGCTGGCATTCGCACTAAGTTGCAGCTGGATCAAGATGGCGAATCACGATCTGCTGCGTATGTGTGCGGATCTTCTAGGCCCCCCAGGGCCCCCAAGACTTATCCTTACAATTCATTTTTTGACCATTTCCTATATCGTGAGTGGCAGCGCCCGCAGCGTTCCTCCTCACTGACAACACGTTTTGCGGTTCACTATCCTTCACTACCTCCGCCTGTGGTGGATCCACCAATTGCACGCCTTACCAAGGCGACTACCATTCCTATGGAAGGTGCCCCTTCCTTCAAGGATCCCGCTGATAGAAAGACAGAGGCACTTTTGAAGTCCCTGTTCTTGAACGCGGGCTCTGCTGTGCGACTGGCTCTGGCTTCGGCCATGGCGGCACAGCATCTAGCTGAATGCATGGAAGAACTCATGAAGGACCTAGTGGGCGGTCGCCTGATGGAGGCACCGCAGAAGGCTGAGTTTTTACACCAAGGGGTTAAATACCTCTGTGATGCGGCCATGGATATTCTGCCCTTGTTGTCCAGAATATCGATCTCGGCCGTCAGACTTCGACTAATTCTTTGGCTGTGTTCCTGGTCGGGTGACCACGCTCCCAAAATCCTGGACCTGAAGGCCCTAAACAGGTATGTCAGGGCACAAAAGTTCCGGTGAGAGTCTGTTCGCTCGGTTGTGGCCG
>BLSH010506431.1:206080-217002 GCA_018402905.1 Glandirana rugosa | reverse complement strand
GAGGGACGGAATTTCCCAATCAAGTGGAAATGGTTTTTTTTGACGGATACGTCCTTTCCGTCCGGTATCTAATACTTTACAAGGGTAGTGGTGTCAGTTACAACTACCCCTTTAGGGAGGTCGTCGTGATAACATAAGACGACCGTCCCTCGGAAGGAACAAATTCATAACGTCGTTTACATTGAAACGAACGATTCACACGTTTCAAACACGATTCAAACTGTCCGTTCGCCGTGTCGGACAGTTTGAGCGGGTAACTACAGGAACCCTGACGTAGCGTTGGTGTTCGGTTTATGAACTGAAAACCAACGATGTACCATAAAGTGACGTTTTATGAGAAACCAACTTTTTTTTTTTTTTTTTCCTTTTTTTTCTTTTTACTATAATTTTTCGTTATAACCATTTTTCTTTTTTTTCCTTTTTTTTTTTTTTTTTCAACCAAAGAGTATTTTGCAGTGAAATACCATGTAGCAACCAAAAGTCAAGTATTTGGCTTGTGGTTGCGATGCAGTCCCAAGGACATCAATGGGCGAGTTTGACAGGCTGTGCCGCTTGCCTGTCAAACTTAGCACAAACTTTGCACACTTAGCAAGCAAAGTTACATTTGCTGCAATACTTAAACAAGGAAGGCTCCCTGCCAGCAGAATACAATAGTGCTGCTGGAGGGATTTCCCCATCAACATTGACTGTGGTGATGGGAACATTTCATAATCTATGGCCTGCCTTTCCTGCATAGGCAGTTTTTTTTGGTAAAGGTGAACTAACCCTTTAAGGCAGGGAGGTTGGGGGAGTTGCCCCCAACTGGAAGTGTTAAGTGTAGGTTTCATTATCCGATTGCCTCTCCGATTTCCACTCTGGAGATTAAAGCGGAGTTTCACCCAAAAGTGGAACTTCCACTTTAAGGGAAGGTGACCCCCCGACATGCCACAACTGGCATGTCTTTTTTTTTTCTGGGGGGTGACCAGGGACCCCGTTTTTCAGAGGTCCCAGAAGATACGCCGAGCCTCTCACAAGCCGCAGCGCAACACGCGCATGCACAGTGAGCGCCCGGCTTTGAAGCCAAAGCCGGACGCCCACACTTGTGATGCTGGTGCCGCCGAGGGGAGGGGGGAGACTAGCGGGCCCTCGGGCGGCCGCATCGCTGGAACGAGGGACAGGTGAGTGGCCTATTATTAAAAGTCAACAGCTACCCTTTTGGTAGCTGCTGACTTTTAACAGGGTGGAACTCCGCTTTAAGGAAGTAATTTTTCCCCTGCTGTAGCAAATTGGATCATGCTTTGCTGTACTTTTCGCCTTATTCTGGAACAACTGTGGGTATAGGATTGTGTATATGGGATTGTATGAGGGGTGTGTGTGTGTGTGTGTGTGTGTGTGTGTATATAATATATATATTTTTTTATTGGTTGAACTATTATTATTAGAATACAGGATTTATATTGTACCAACAGTTTACACAGCACTTTACAATATAAAAAGGGGGGACAATACAGGTACAATGGAATACAAAAGGATTAAGAGGGCCCTGCTCAGAAGAGCTTACAATCTAATAGAAGTAGATGGGCTTGTATCTTTTTTCAACCTGACAAACTATGTAACAAGCCCTTAATAAGGTGAAGGTAATATTGCTTAGGGTCGGGGGCCTTTGTGGAACACTGGCGCTTGCATCATAGACTGCTTGTCTGCAAGCCATGGGAATGGTGATGCAGATGTCTGTGGACAAAAATTTGGCAAGTCTAGCTTTTTGTTTTGGTGTTCGGGTGTATACAGAGGGACCACAGTGCAGATCTTGCTCCTGTTTTTTGCATCTCAATACTTTGTTTGCATTGCTTGGTATATCTTTACTGTATATAGGTTTTGATTTTGATATGGTTTCCTATAATCCTTATGCTCTTGTAACTGGATCTGTGCCTCATCCAGAAATCTGCACAAAGCTTGCAATCAGATTCCAGGCAATCTTGCATCCTCGGGGATATCCTAAGGCTCACAGCATAAACAGTTTAATTTTCTCAGCTGGTGCACTGAAATCTCAATATCTAAAGCACCAAAGGATCAACAATAAAGTTTGCTCTTGCAAAGTAAACTGGGTTTTGTATTCAAAGTAGACCATCACTGAAAAGTGACATTTTGCACCATTCCAATTCTCCCTCAACTTTCAAAATAACCTATTTTTTTAATTTACCCTTTTTGTTTTTCTGTCCTGTCTCTCTTAGTGCCTAGGCGAGAATGAGGTTTCATTATCTTCCTTCTTCCCCCTGGGATACTGACATCACATATCTAAGGAGGCATAGTTTTCCCCATTCATAGAATGGAGGAATTAAACAGGCGGCGCCAAATCATGTACGAGATTAGGAAGGTACCGTATAGATTTTTCCTTGGAGTATATTGGACCATGCTTTCTATAGGATTTTTTCGCCTTCTTCTGATCAACTGTGGGCATAGAATTGTGTATATGGAGGTTTTCTATTTATTTATTGGTTAGATTTTTTTTTTTTTTTTAAACCTAACTACATGACTATGAAAGCAACGCTTCCTGAGATATGTGACAATGGTATTCCAGGCAGCATTACTCATTCATGGGACAATATGTAAAAACGGACATGGCACCAGGTCTCGGTCTACATGTGCACAAGACCTGGTGCCATGTCATCGGGGGATGCAAACAGCAGAAGGCGACAGCTGGCTCCCCGTGACATAATAAGGAAGATGGTGCCATGAGACAGAACCTAGAATAGGAAAATGGTGCAAGAGAAGAATACGCTGGATCTGTTGGTACATTATTACAGCATACCAGAGGTAAGTGTGTAAAAAGGCTGCCATTTGCATTGAGAACATAATGTTCCTTTTTAGGCTTCATGCACACAGGACAGCCAAAAGACGTCAGTAGCTTATCATAGATGTTTTCAGCTTTTACCAGCGTTATATTACCGCAGTTTTTTTCACGTTTTTAAAGGGTCAGCGTTTCTTGTTTTTTTTTTTTCCAATTGATCTAAAACGTCCAAAAACGTGGATTGATGTTTTTTGAGCGTTTTGAACGTTTTTACAGCTGAAAAACGTGCAAAAGAACCCTCTAGTCTTGGGTCGTTTTTACAGCTCAAAAACGTCACCGCTAAAAACAGTTGATAACAGCCTATGTGTGTATGGACACATAGGATAACATGATGGAGGGTTTATTGACTGTAGAAAAAACGTCTGCAGCTGAAAAGGTGAATCTCAGGCAGATATGTAAACAATTTAATCAGGTTATGTATTCAACAGAATATGATGAAATGTTCTTCACCTGATACCAGCTTCCAGTTATACACAGCAGCATTAAGACTGGGAGAGGCAACACTCGTCAACCTGAATTTTTCACTTACAGTAGAGCAATGCATTGGAATATTGTCCTTGTGGTGCTGCTGCTCTTTCAATATTTATTTATTATTGCCACTTGTATAGCACTGCATTGTATAATCACATCAATCTCCTCAAGATTTTTACAATCTGGAGGTCCCCAACTCACATTTAGGCTGGATTAACACTATTGCGAATCTAATGGGGGTTTCCACATCCAATTCGCATGACAGGAGAGTGTGACCGGCTCTCAATGGAGCTGGTTTACACATCCCCAGGGCAGCCGCAGAGCGCACTGCAGAAGAGTCCTGTGTGTCTTTGGCTCAGTTTCAGGTCCGAATTCAGCCAAAAATTCTGACCTAATTCGGACCTGAAATTGGGAACAGGGATGCACCGGACCCCCCTGCTGCGAGCCGCTCCGCGCACAGTGTAAACCCATCCTCATACATACAGTGGGTATAAAAAATTATCACCCTCCTTTTAAAATAATCAAATTTTGTTGGTATGAAGCCTGAAATGAAGATAGACTGCGTTTTTGTTTTATCCAGCTGTATTTACTCAGTGCTACTTATAACATCCAAGTGAAAGATATGACACCAACATGTAAGAAAAACAAAAAAATTTCAAAAACAGAATCACACAGAGTTGGAAAAAGGATCATCCCCTCCTAAACTCAATCAGGTGTAGCTAATCACCTTCTCAATGGTACATAAAGTTGAAAAATTTGACTTTCAACTGTGATCAGCTGTGGTAATTTTGATTAGCTTAGCATGAAAAGAGCTTTCCTGGAGCATTTCAGTCCCTGATAGTGCAACTGAAGCAAACAATCAACTATGGGGGGAAAGGTACTGTCAAAAGATCTCCAGGATAAAGTTGGACAGGAACAAGTCAGGAGATGGATACAAAAAAAAAATCAAGTCTATTAAGAAGTTGAAGGTATTTGCTACAACACAGACCCTCCCTGGATCAGGATGTTGCTCCAAATCGGATAAAAGAGCCAGAAGGAAACTTGTCAGAGAGGCTACCAAGAGGCCTACAGCAACTCTAAAGCAATTGCAGGAATTTATGACAAAAAGTGGTCTCCACAAATGTGGCTTGTATGGGAGGGTTGCAAGAAAAAAAGCCACTCCTCAAGAAAGGCCACATGCAGTCATGACTGAGGTTTGCCAAAATGCACCTTGAAGATTCTGATGGAAAAAGGTGTTATGGTCAGAGACTAAACATTTAATTATTTGGCCTTCATGCCAAACGGTATGTCTGGTGGAAATCCAATACAGCTCACCATCCAAATAACACCATTCCTAAAGTAAAGAATGGAGGAGGTAATATCCTGTTATGGGGGTGTTTCTCTCCAGCAGAGACTGGAGCACCTGTCAGGATAGAAGGAAAAATGGATGGAGCAAAGTGTCATCAATTTTTTTAGAAAAATCTTCTGCCCCCTGCCAGAAAGTTGTCAATGAGAAGGTGGTTTACCTTCCAACAGGACAATGACCCAAAGCACACAGCATGGCTTAGTCAGACCTCAGACATAAAACCCATTGAAAATCTGTGGAATGACTTGAAGACTGCAGTTCACAAACGGTCACCATCAAATGTAACTGAACTTGAGCAATTCTGCAAAGAAAAATGGGCAAATAATGCAAAGTCTAGATGTGCAAAGCTAGTAGACATATATCCCAACAGACTAAAGGCTGGAATTAATGCAAAAGGTGGTTCAACAAAATACTGACACAAAGGGTGATCCTTTTTCCAACTCGGCAATTGGTTTTTGATTTATTTTTTCTGACATGTTGGTGTTATATCTTTCACTTAGATGTCAAGCTGCACTAAATACAGCTGGATAAAACAAAGAACTGTGTCTGTCTTCATTTCAGGCTGCAAAGCAACAAAATGTACAGTCAAGTCCATAAATATTGGGACATCGACACAATTCTAATCTTGTTGACTCTATACACCACCACAATGGATTTGAATAAAACAAACAAGATGTGCTTTAACTGCAGACTTTCAGCTTTAATTTGAGGGTATTTACATCCAAATCAGGGGAACGGTGTAGGAATTACAACAGTTTGAATATGTGCCTCCCACTTTTTAACTGACCAAAAGTAATGGGACAGCTTAACAATCATAACTCAAACTTTCACTTTTTAATACCTGGTTGCAAATCCTTTGCAGTCAATTACAGCCTGAAGTCTGGAATGCATAGACATCACCAGACGCTGGGTTTCATCCCTAATGATGCTCTGCCAGGCCTCTACTGCAACTGTCTTCAGTTCTTGCTTGTTCTTGGGGGATTTTCCCTTCAGTTTTGTCTTCAGCAACTGAAATGCATGCTCAATCGGATTCAGGTCAGGTGATTGACTTGGCCATTGCATAACATTCCACTTCTTTCCCTTAAACTCTTTGGTTGCTTTCGCAGTATGCTTCGAGTCATTGTCCATCTGCACTGTGAAGCGCCGTCCAATGAGTTCTGAAGCATTTGGCTAAAAATGGGCAGATCATATTGCCAAAAACACTTCAGAATTCATTCTGCTGCTTTTGTCAGCAGTCACATCGTCAACAAATACAAGAGAACCAGTTCCATTGGCAGCCATATATGCCCACACCATGACACCACCACCACCATGCTTCACTGATGAGGTGGTATGCTTTGGATCATGAGCAGTTCCTTTTCTTCTCCATACTCTTCTCTTCCCATCACTCAACACACAAGTTGATCTTCGTCTCATCTGTCCACAGGATGTTGTTCCAGAACTGTGAAGGCTTATTTAGATGTTGTTTGGCAAACTCTAACCTGGCCTTCCTGTTTTTGAGGCTCACCAATGGTTTACACCTTGTGGTGAACCCTCTGTATTCACTCTGGTGAAATCTTCTCTTGATTGTTGACTTTGACACACATACATCTACCTCCTGGAGAGTGTTCTTGATCTAGCCAACTGTTGTGAAGGGCGTTTTCTTCACCAGGGAAAGAATGCTTCGGTCATCCACCACAGTTGTTTCCTGTGGTCTGCCAGGTCTTTTGGTGTTGCTGAGCTCACTGGTGCGTTCTTTTTTAAGGATGTTCCAAACAGTTGATTTGGCCACACCTAATGTTTTTGCTATCTCTCTGATGGGTTTGTTTTGTTTTTTCAGACTATTGAGGACTTGCTTCACTGATAGTGACAGCTCTTTGGATCTCATATTGAGAGTTGATAGCAACAGATTCCAAATGCAAATCGCACACTTGAAATGAACTCTGGACCTTTTATCTGCTACTTGTAAATGGGATAATGAGGAAATAACACACACCTGGCCATGGAACCACTGAGCAGCCAATTGTCCCATTACTTTTGGTCCCTTAAAAAGTGGGAGGCATATACACAAACTGTTGTAATTCCTACACGGTTCACCTGATTTGGATGTAAATACACTCAAATTAAAGTTGAAAGTCTGCAGTTAAAGCACATCTTGTTCGTTTCATTTCAAATCCATTGTGGTGGTGTATAGAGCCAAAAAGATTATAATTGTGTCGATGTCCCAATATTTATGGACCTGACTGTAATTTACCTTTTTATTGGTGATTGCACTTGGGAACTTGGATTTCCAATCAATTCACATATATAACCACAAAGTAGCATATCGTGAAGATCATTTTTTCAGTTCTATTAAAGAGGAGGTCCGCATGTCGCCACCGTCCCTTTAAAAAATAAAAGTCAGCAGCTACACATACAGTAGCTGTTGACTTAACTTTAGGACACTTACCTGTCCTTGGGTCCAGCGATGTCCGCACCGCCCACCGATCTTCGGATCGGTGGAGAAGTGCTGCTGCCGCCATCGAGGGTAAGGGAACCTAGACATGTAGCCGTTCGGCTTCACGGCCGGGTCCCTACTGCGAGGGAGGAGGAGGGAGCCGGGATGCTGATGTGAGCGGCCGCAGCTGTCCCCCCCCCCCCCCCGAAAGGTGCCAAATGTGACACCTGAGGGGGGGAGGAAAACGACCAGTGGATGTTCCAATATGGGTTGAACTCCGCTTTAAGCTGGGTACATACAATTAGGTTATTTTTCTCATTCAGCCTGCAGGCACACAAGGAAGGTGAATAGAGGAATCCTCCCCGCTGTGCTATTGTATTCTGACAGCAGGGACTTCTCCAGCATCAGAATATACTGATCAGTACTGCGGCCGCTGATTAATGAAGGTTTTCCAGCAGGACCGTTTAACAAATGTCGATTAAACGATTGGCTTCTGTCGAACAGGGAGGGCCACACACAGATCAAAATTCAGCCGATCCCTACAGCATCTAACAAATTTAGTTTTGTGCGTACCCAGCTTTAGACTCTGGCTCTTAATCCAACCTCTAGAGCAGTGGTTCTCAACCCTGTCCTCAAGTACCCCCAACAGGCCATGTTTGCAGGTTTTCCTTTATCTTGCACAGGTGCTTTAAATCCGAGTCAATGGCTTTGTGTTTTGGACACCTATTTTTATCTAAGAGAAATTCCCAAAACGTGGCCTGTTGGGGGTACTTTAGGACAGAGTTGAGAACCACTGCTCTAGAGCCACTCATCTGGAATAAAGCTTTGCATGGGGCCACAGGGGGTTATTCAGGCTAGTTTCACACTGGGGCGTGTTTCAGGGGCTTTTGGGCTAAAAATGGCACCTGAAAAACACACAAAGTGACACTTCATTCACATCTCTGCACAGCTGTGTGGTGCTAGTGCTACATGTCAGTATTTTACTGCAACTCACTACAGAGCAACCTCCTGATTGCAATTCAGTGTAAACATGGCACGGAGAAAGCAATTGTTTTCTATATGCCTGAGCTGTGACCTGCGTTTATCCAGTGCGGAAAAACAGGTCACTGCACTGTATGTGGGAGCCCTCACCCAATAGTGCTACACTTGAACAAGTAAGCTGTAAGGCTAGGTTTAGACACACAGAAGTGCTTGCCACACCTCTGAAAAGTAAATCCATGGTAGATCACTTTTTGGTGGTGTATGATGGGCAGTGGATGCTTGTTTTAACCCTACAAATGCCACAAAACATCACACTGCAACCACATGCATTACAAGTGCTTGCGGTGCAGCCCTATTTACTTGAATTGATTGCGTTCAGTGGCAATACTGCCAACCAAATGTGATAGTGAGGATCATTTTTGCCATGAAGCATGTGTACATCCCCATCAAACTGCCTAAGCAGTTTGAGGGGGGGGGGGGGGGTGTTGCGCACAGGGCAGGAACAAGGGTGGGGCATATGCTCTGGGCACCATATTAAGAGGGGTGGTGCCCCCCCAATCCTTGCGTTCGGCCCCTAATCTACATGCAGGGCACCGGACGCATGGATTCCAATGGGTTTTTCTTTCCTTTTTTGAAGCACAGGATTAGAACCCGAGGCTCTAACTGGCTACAAAAAAGGGTGGGCTCGGGGGGCAGAGCACTGCGCCCTGAGCCCACCCTGTTGTGTGACATTAGTGAATAGTCTTAGGACTCCCAGTCAATTGAGTCTCTGGACCCACTTTGTTTGGCCGTGAGGAGAAGCAACGGCCCCTCTGCACTGATCGCCGCCTTCCCAGCTCCATAGAGCCTGTCCCGTCATCCTAGCAGAATCCCAGGCCAGGAGTGTGTATTGGCTGCCAAGGAGGAGATTACAGCAGCAGATGGGAGGATGAGCGGGAGCCAGAGCAGTATGAGTACCGGGGAAGGGGGGGGGGGGGATGTGGTGGTGGCGTTTTGTGCGAGTGAGGGGGGCAGGTATGTTTGCCGCGCCCCCCCAAAAAAATATTGAGTACCAGCCACCACTGCTGTAGAGCCTCACCTCCGCGGGGGAATGGGAGGGCATAGTTGCCAACCATCCCAATTTGTGTGGGATATTCCTGGAAATCAGACTGTCCCGGTTTGAGCGTGTCCTGTGCAAAATCCACAAAAATCCGGACTTCGCACAAATCCAGATCCCTCCGGCTCCCCTGGCAGCAAAGCTGTTCAGCGGCTCAGTATTAGGGATTCGAAGGTCCTCGCCTATTAGTTGTTCGAAACCTGGGGGGGGTCAGGAAGTTACAGTATCGCACAGGGGGGCCAAGAGGGAACAGTATCGCACAGGGGGACCAGGAGGGAACAGTATAGCAAAAGGGGGGCCAGGAGGGAACAATATAGGCAGTGGCGGATGGTGAAATTTTAGGACGAGGGCGCCAGACCCCGCCCTTTTTTGACCCCTCCCAATTCTCATAAGCCTCATTCCTTATAGATTCCATCCATTGTGTCAGGAGTATACAGCCCAGCATCACTAGATAGGGTATACAGCATTGCCAGATATAAGAGGATATACAGCATCAACAGATAGGGGTACAGTCAGGTCCATAAATATTGGGACATCGACACAATTCTAATCTTTTTTGCTCTATACACCACTACAATGGATTTGAAATGAAACGAACAAGATGTGCTTTAACTGCAGACATTCAGTTTTAATTTGAGGGTATTTACTTTTTTTTTTTTTACAATCAGAGGTGCTTTATTGAAAGTTTGGAAGACAGTACACTTCATCCAACATGCGACTGAGACAATGCAATCGTTACAGATACAGTAAGTAATTAGCATAGATCACAATGCAACCATGACAACGAATATATGGGTTGTCGTGTATGTTCTGGTACCCTAGTGAGGCAATTAAGCATACATTCCCCCACATCTGGGCCATCATTTAAAAGCAGGGTTGTTACAGGAATACGATTTTACAGCGCGAGTGCTTCCCCATCTAATTCCCCGAGCCCTCCAACCACGGGGACCACACCTTGTCATACTTCCACGCACAGCCCCTATTAAAATATGTTATTTTATACATGGGTAGCGCTGCTGCGACCATAGCCTCCCAGGAAGATACGGTCGGAGCAGTGGAAGAGGTCCAGGCCAGAAGAATGGCTTTTTTGCATAAAACATGAGGTAAGAGACAAGCAACTTCATATGATACAAGCACTGCTGATCATTATGTATCCCCAAAAGTGCAAGCTCCGGTGTCTTCGGGAAGGACACCTGTAACTTAGAGTTGATCTTCTCAAATATTTTGTCCCAGTACTCGCTTATAACAGGGCAGTCCCACCACATGTGCATTACTGTACCTATCTGTACTCTGCAGCGCGGGCAACCGGGGTCTCTGTCAGGGAATATACGGTGTAATTTCTGTGGTGTATAATGTAGTCTATGTATGATCTTCACCTGAATAAGCTTGTCTCCCGAGGAAATAACCAGCTTGGGCCCTAACTCCAAACACCCCTCCCAGTCCTCTTTATCCAATTCTGGTATATCCTCTCGCCAGATTTCCCACAGTTTGTGTAGTCTAGGGGAGTCTTTACTCAGCAGGGCGTTGTATAACGTCGATAAAGGTTTAGTCAAGTCTCCTGGTGACAAAAGCGCTTCAATCGAATCTTCTTGCAAGGTCAACCGTCGGGGGAACTGAGCTTTCATGGCATGTTTGAGTTGCAAATACCTAAAGTACATCCAACGGGGTAAGCCGTAGGTAGCTGTTAGTTCACTAAACGAGGAGAATGTACCCTGGGTGAGGATATCTCCTAGTGTAGTGACACCATACCTTGCCCAAATCTGTGGGTCTGGGATAGATTTAAAGT